>CM046036.1:5727038-6007038 GCA_025215565.1 Flaveria ramosissima
TTAAGTACATGTCTCCTTTGTTAGTTCACGAGACGCTGAACGTCTTGCTGAAAATGCAGGTAAATATCATGTTTGTGTCTTGTGTTAATCTTAATGGTCCATGATAAAGGTTTTTTTGGTTATTTTGTGTTATATCTTATTGGTGTATGCTGTTGATTTCTTTTGCTGATTCTTCCAGCGTAGACCAGAATGGGAAATTCGTCATGGCAGTCTTTTGGGTATCAAATATTTGGTTGCTGTGCGTCAGGTACTTTTTTCATTGCCCACAAGACATCACATTGTTCTTTTTAGATTTTAAGCCAATATGATGATCATCTTAAACAGGAGATGCTTCCTGATTTACTTGGTCGTGTTCTTCCTGCCTGTAAAGCTGGGCTCGAAGATCCTGATGATGATGTGAGAGCAGTTGCTGCAGATGCCTTAATTCCTACTGCATCTGCCATTGTTTCACTTAGTGGAGAAATGTTACATTCTATTGTGATGCTGCTGTGGGATATCCTGCTCGATTTGGATGATTTAAGCCCATCCACTAGCAGGTAATCTTTTTCTTTTTCACTTTTAAAAATTATGTTCTTTTTAATGAGTGTTCTAAATGGCATTTGGGTTATATATTACAGTGTGATGAACCTATTAGCAGAAATATATTCTCAGGAAGAAATGATTTCTAGAATGTTCTCAGCCCAAGGATTTAAAGGAAAACAAGGATTTGATTTGAATGAGATTGTTTCTACTGATGATCTTGCACGTACAGTGAATTCTCAAGAAAATCCCTACATGCTGCCAACATTAGCTCCAAGATTGTGGCCATTTATGAGACATAGTATCACATCTGTTCGTTATTCAGCTATTCGCACATTGGTAACCCTTACTTTCTCATTTCTTCTACATTATGTTGTTCAAAATGCTTATAAGTATGTTTCTTGGTTTGAAAATTAACTAAATTATATACACAGGAGCGTCTGCTTGAAGCTGAATACAGAAGGAATTTATCTGAATCTTCTAATAGCTCATTTTGGCCTTCTTTTATACTGGTTGACACCCTTGGAATTGTGTTCCAAAATTTGCTTCTTGAATCAAATCAAGAAATTTTACAGTGCACAGAGAGAGTCTGGAGGTTACTTCTTGAGGTGATTGATTTGACAATGATGCATGATTTTGACTCAAATTTGTAACTATTTTTGTCGTATGCGCTTTTTTATTTATTTATGATATCATACTAACAATTGTTTTGAATTAATTGTAGTGCCCAGTGAGAGACTTAGAAGCTGCTGCCAGTTCATATATGGGATCTTGGATAGAGCTTGTAACTACTCCATATGGATCACCATTGGATGCTACAAAAATGTTTTGGCCTCTTGCACTACCACGAAAAAGTCACTTTAAAGCTGCAGCAAAAATGAGAGCTGTGAAGCTTGAAAACGGTCTTTACTCCAATGTGGTCTCAGATTCTACAGAAACTACTATTTCTCATGATAGAAATGGAGATTCTTCAATTAATTCTGTTAAACTAATAGTAGGTGCAGATAGTGAAATGTCCGTTACAAATACTCGAATAATTACTTCAACAGCATTGGGAATTTTAGCATCCAAGTTGCATGAGGTTTCTGATCACTATGTTTTTGATCCCTTATGGAAAGCTATTACCTCTTCATCTGGAGTTCAGAGACAGGTATGTTCATTTGTCTGTCACAAGTGGACATAGAACGTTAGCTGGCAAGACACCTGTTGGGGGCTGGGTAAAAGGTTTCGGGTCAAAATGGGTCATTTCCTTGTATTGGTCGAAATGGGTCTGGTTGACCCTCAGACATATTTTTGTCCATCTTTAAAAGAGATAATAACACATTTATTATGAATACAAGAATGATTTCAAGTTTCAACCCATTTGACACATTCACCTTCCAGTTAAAAGTTTTCACATGTTCTGTTTGAAATAAAACACAACCCAGTTTGTTCCACTCTTATGTAAATGGGTTGAAAGACACCTCTCGATAACCTCTTTTTTGAATTTTGCTTCGGGATCTTTTTAATAAATTCTCTTATTGTATCATTAGGTGGCTTCATTGGTTCTGATTTCTTGGTTTAAAGAGATGAAAAACAGAGGCCTTTCTGGAATCAAAGGACTGACGTCTAGCAACTATGATACCCTAAAGAACTGGTTATTGGAGTTGCTAACATGCACCGATCCTGCATTCCCTACAAAAAGTTCACGTCTTCCATACTCTGAGCTTTCTAGAACCTATGATAAGATGCGAAACGAGGCATCTCAACTTGTTAGTGTTCTTGAATCATTTGGCATGCACATGCCCATGGATGTTGTGAAGTTGACTCCTGATGATGCAATGACATTTATATCAAAAATACAACTTCCAAGTAATGATGGTGCTGCTGGTGAAGATTCAGTTGATAGGAGCAGTTTTGATGAAGTTGAGTCTATAAGCAGAGACTTTTGACCACTTCAGGATATCTAAAATGTGTCCAGGTTTGTTTACTGTGATTGAATTTTATTTAGTTATATGGTTATCATGTTTATAAGTATTCTCAAATTTATGAAATATGCAGAGCAATTTGCATGTTACTGTATCAGCCTTAGTCGCTGCGCAGCAGTTGTTTGGATGTCTGAACTTCCTGCAAAGCTTAATCCAGTAATATTACCATTAATGGCTTCAATCAAGAGAGAACAGGTATTCTTGTAAACATAGAGACAATTATGCGCACAATTTTTGTTACAAGGAGCATTTAATGTTGTTATTAATATTATTAAAACTTTTATTATTATTATTATTATTATTATATTATTATTATTTTATTATTTTAATTTTTATTGTTATATTTCAAAGGAGGAAGTACTGCAAAATATGACAGCTGATGCTCTTGCAGAGCTTATATATCATTGTGTTAATCGTAAGCCTGGTCCTAATGACAAATTAATTAAAAACCTATGTGGTTTAGTATGCATGGATCCTTCTGAGACCCCTCAAGCTGGAGTACTGAATTCGATAGAGATTATTGAGGAACAAGATCTCCTTCCATTTGGAAGCAATTCTACTAATAAAACAAAAACAAAAGTTCACATGCTTGGTAATGAAGACAGATCAAAAGTTGAGGGATTTATTTGTAGGAGAGGATCAGAATTTGCTTTAAAACATTTATGCAATAAATTTGGTCCTTCATTGTTTGAAAAGCTTCCCAAGCTATGGGATTGCCTTACCGAAATACTAAAGCCAATGACTCCAGGAGATGGACATATTAGTCAAATTACAGATTCCGTTAAAGACCCTCAAGTTTTGATAAATAATATACAAGTGGTTCGTTCAATTAGTTCTTTACTAGATGAGACATTAAGAGCCCAATTGATGACACTTCTCCCTTGCATTTTTAATTGTGTTCGCCATTCTCATGTTGCTGTTAGATTAGCTGCTTCAAGGTGTATCACATCAATGGCGAAGTCAATGACAGTCAACATCATGGGACCCATAATTGAAAATGTTATTCCAATGTTGGGTGATATGACATCTGTTAATGCTAGACAAGGAGCTGGGATGCTAATGAGTCTGTTGGTTCAGGGACTCGGCACTGACCTGGTTCCGTATGCAAGGTTGTTAGTTGTTCCACTTTTAAGGTGTATGAGTGATAGTGATCATTCGGTTAGACGGAGTGTCACTCATAGCTTTGCTGCACTTGTACCTCTTTTACCCTTGGCACGTGGGGTCTCCCCCCTGCTGGTTTAAGTGAAAGTCTGTCTAGAAGTACTGATGACGCAGAGTTCTTGGAGCAGCTTGTTGATAATTCGCATATCGATGATTATAAGGTCCCAACTGAGTTGAAAGTGACCCTTAGAAGGTAATGATACGAGATTACACTTGTTTCAGCTAAGTTGATCTTTTAATTCATGTAGAGGTGGCAAAATGGTCATAAGCTGGCTAATGGGTTGGGATGACCTTCCATTTTTAAGTGTGTAAATTGCATATAATGTATTAAAAAATATGAATACAAAACCCATATTGTTATTGAAAAAGATAAGATAAATTCTTTTAAATAAAATGATTTGAGAGTATGTAAGCTTATTAGCTCATTTGAGCTGCTTCATTTTTAGCTAACATTTCTACACTTGGTCACCTATTTGTCCTGTTATCAATAAAATGTAATTTAATTGACCTGTTTCCATATAAATGTATTGAAATCGCCACTTTTAAATTCACACCACGTGATGCATACACAAATAAAAGTCAATTTAAATACAACTAAGCTCGTTGGTGCTGTGGATGAGGAGCTCTATTATTTTTCTTTGTGGTTATACTCTTTGGACAGTTTCATCACAATATGCTTGGTGAATCAGACTACAATTTTTAGCCCTGTATTTGTTTAGAAACAATAAGTCTAATTTTTGTTTAGAAGTAATACGTCTTTTTGCAGATCTTAATCTCTTTTCCTGTATTTCTAGTGTGTACAATTTTTCATACTTCTAAATGCATTTTTTTGTGTATAGGTATCAGCAGGAGGGTATAAACTGGTTGGCCTTTTTAAAGCGGTTTAACCTTCATGGCATTTTATGTGATGATATGGGCCTCGGTAAAACCCTGCAAGCATCAGCAATTGTGGCATCCGACATTGTTGAACGCCGGGCATTAAATAATGTTGAAAATCCCCCATCACTAATTATTTGCCCATCAACTCTTGTTGGGCATTGGGTATATGAGATAGAAAAGTTCATTGATGCATCTGTTATAACTACATTACAGTATGTTGGTTCTTCCCAAGAACGTGTTACACTCCGTTCCCAAATTCAGAAATATAATGTTATTGTAACATCTTATGATGTGATTCGTAAAGATATCGATCATTTGAGACAGCTGTTTTGGAACTATTGTATTTTAGATGAAGGGCATATAATTAAGAATGCAAAATCTAAAATCACGGGTGCTGTGAAGCAACTGAAGGCCCAACATCGTCTTATATTAAGTGGAACACCAATTCAGGTTCTTTTATTGGTTCAAAGGTTTGACTACTCATTGAATGTGAGATCTCGGATTGGAGTTTGACTATAGACTTGTTTATGCAGAATAACGTCTTGGAATTATGGTCCCTTTTTGACTTTCTGATGCCTGGATTTCTTGGAACCGAGAGACAAGTATGTGTTAAATTATTAATATTAATATATTCTGAATATGCTATGCAACTAATTTTGGGTGATTCTCTAGTTTCAAGCAACTTATGGGAAACCACTAGTTGCGGCTCGTGATTCTAAATGTTCAGCCAAGGATGCTGAAGCAGGTATACTTGCCATGGAAGCACTACACAAACAGGTTTCTATTTCTTCCAACTTTCTTTTGGTATATGATATATTTTGTTGAAGTTGGTCTATAGCTTACATAATTTATTTAGGTTATGCCTTTCCTTCTTCGCCGCACGAAAGATGAAGTTTTGACAGATTTGCCTGAGAAAATAATTCAAGATAGATATTGTGACTTGAGTGCTGTTCAATTAAAACTTTATGAACAGTTTTCGGGTTCACATGTAAAACATGAAATTTCAAATATGGTCCAATCAAATGAAGCAGAGTCAGGTGAAGGTGAAGGAAAAGATACATCCAAAACATCTTCTCATGTCTTCCAGGTAATTTGAAGAGCTGGCTAGCCTGACCTGTCAGCCATTTTGTCTTTTCCTTTTTTTAAATAATTAATAATTAATAATTAATCGAAGGGATTATATGGTTAAAATAAATAGCCACCTCTAATATGGGCTGATGTGTTATGTCTTACCATGCAGGCCCTTCAGTTTTTACTAAAACTCTGCAGTCATCCTCTGCTTGTTCTTGGTGGCAAAATTCAAGATTCACTTCCCCGACTTTTGCCTGATATTTTTACTGCGAATTCTGACATTAGTTCAGAACTCCGTAAACTTCACCACTCTCCAAAGTTGGTTGCTCTTCAGGAAATTTTGGAAGAGTGTGGGGTAGGTATTGAGGGCCAGGGTTCTGATGGTTCCGTTAGTGTTGGGCAGCACCGGGTTCTGATATTTGCACAACATAAGGTATGTTTATATCATGTGGGCTGACATCTTCTATCAGTCTGTTACCTATGTGTTTCTTACTCTATATATTGCAATTTTGATAATCTTTGTAGGCCCTGCTCGACATTATCGAGAAAGACTTGTTTCAAGCCCATATGAAAAGGTGGGACTTTGCAGTACTGCTTTTGTTTTACACTGCATCTTTCATAAGTAGAGGTTGCAAAATGCAGGTCAGTGGGGTTGGGTAACAAGGCAAAACAGGTTGAGCTGGCAGAACAATTATTTTTAATATAATTTTTAAAAAAAATATGATTAGTTAATGTGTTGAATGTCATGATTACAAAAAAAAAAATATATATTATATTAATAACAAATTAGCTTCTTTGGTAAATTTTTTTTTTTGAGGTTCTAACCTTTAATGCTTTAACAACGCTTTTGGGACTTTGACCAATATGATCAGTTTCTTTTTGGGTTTGCCTTTCAGTTTTAGCTATATGATTCATTATAGATAAAAACAACCCAACTCTACCCTTTCATAAGTAAATGGATGAATTGGCTACCCTACTTTTTATTTTGCATTTATTGGTTTTGAGCCCTAACAATAAGTTCACCCATACATACAGTGTTACGTACTTGCGGTTGGATGGATCAGTTGAACCAGAAAAGCGGTTTGACATTGTTAAATCTTTTAATTCAGACCCTACTATTGATGTTTTGCTTCTGACAACACATGGTAAGTTATGATTTTACACAAGATTCAAATCTTGATATTTGTATAAACATATAGCTTGGATATTAATCGTGTTTTGCAATTCCTTTTTTGTGTTTGGCAGTTGGTGGTCTTGGTTTAAATTTAACCTCAGCTGATACCCTTGTTTTCATGGAGCATGATTGGAATCCAATGCGTGACCTTCAGGTACATATGATCCCTTAGTTTTCATGTGGTATAGAGATTTGGTGGGAAATGACACTTTTACCCTTATCTATTTGCACCACAGGCAATGGATAGAGCACACAGGTTGGGTCAACGGAAGGTCGTTAACGTCCATCGTCTCATAATGAGAGGAACTTTGGAAGAGAAAGTGATGAGCCTCCAAAAATTCAAAGTTTCAGTCGCCAATGCTGTCATTAATGCAGAAAATGCTAGTCTCAAAA
The DNA here is from genome assembly GCA_025215565.1 of Flaveria ramosissima. Taxonomy (NCBI): domain Eukaryota; kingdom Viridiplantae; phylum Streptophyta; class Magnoliopsida; order Asterales; family Asteraceae; genus Flaveria; species Flaveria ramosissima. The sequence goes on from CM046036.1 coordinate 5,734,203, forward strand.
CAATGAACACAGATCAGTTACTTGATCTGTTTACTCCAGCAGATACTAAAAAGGTAAAAATTTCAACATACCCTTTACCCATCTCTAGCCAAATGACTATCTTGCCCTTATCACAACATATATGGTTTCCCAGGGTGCATCCACTTCAAAGAGCTCTGAAAACATTGACGGTTTACCGAAGGTGCCAGGTGGCGGTAAAGGGCTAAAAGCCGTCCTTGGTGGACTCGAGGAGCTTTGGGATCAGTCACAGTACACTGAAGAATATAATTTGAGTCAATTCTTAGCCAAGTTCAATGCTTGAAGGGTAAAATGGGAATATTTAAGATGAAGGATATAATTCTGTTTTGTTGTCAGATGAGGAGCCTGTTCTTGGAACACGTCTAATATGTCGAAAGCATAGCAGCCTTTGTACAGCATACATTTTTTGAGCCAGAGCTCGTGATTTTGACAAGGTTTTCAGTATCTCTTTTCGCCTTTTGAATTTCCTTTTTTGCCCTTGGCCCATATATTTAGCATTTCTTTCGTATAGAGTAAGGAATAGGGAGTAACCAAACGAAGCAGATGGCGATATTGTAACAATCAGCTTCTGCTATGAGTAAGGGCGAAAATACCTCTATAACTAATTCATGTTTATGTTTTGTAGCGGATTTTTGTTACGTACATTATATGTATTTGCCATGCTTTATGGCTTCATTGCATATGATTTTTGTTTCTTTAGTTATGTTTAAATTTGTCAGGAAGAACATGTTATCCTTTATATTCTTGCAACTTCTTTCCAATATTTGTAGTAATTGTGATTGTTTTCATCTTTACACTTGAAATATTTCATTTGGGCCTGCAGGTTATGGTAGTGGTGGGCAAAACGGGTTTTGGGCCGTACCCGTAACCGAGTATGAACCCGGGTTGGGATTACCTACTTCAAAACCAAACCGCTATACATGGCCACCTGGGTAGGGTAGGGTCGGGTCCGAAACCGGGTTCAATTTTTTTTTTTTTTTTTTTTTTTTTTTTTTTTTTTTTTTTTTTCTTGTGTGTGTGTCCAATACCGGGTTCGGTTCGGGTCAGGTTCGCTAAAAAACTCAAAATCTAAAATTGGTTCCAACCGGGTACACCTCCCATCGGGTACTATCCGGGTCTGATCTGAACCTGGTTTTTATGCCCACCTCTAGGTTATGGCATTGGTGGAACCGGTGAACTAGATTGGTAGTTTAACAAATCTTTAAATTTATTTTTTTTTCATCTAAAATCTAGTATATGTAAAATAAAATTTTAATTTTATATTTTGCTTGATTATTTATGATACTTTCTTGTTTTTAGAATTGGTTTGGACAAAACATTGTTTTAATCTTCGTCATGTACAGTATTAAGTATTATATATATATATATATATATATATATATATATATATATATATATATATATATATATATATATATATATATATATATATATATAATCAATTCACAAAATAGTATGTTCTTTTCGATCATTAGTCTTTATTTCAGGTGCCAAATGGGCTGAACACAAACTCTTTGAGTAACAAGTTAAGTGCATCCCAGTAATCAGTCTGAAACAAGTAAAACATAAAATTTATATATATAATCAATTCACAAAATAGTATGTTCTTTTTCGATCATTAGTCTTTATTTCAGGTGCCAAATTGGGCTGAACAACAAACTCTTTGAGTAACAAGTTAAAGTGCATCCCAGTAATCCAGTCTGAAACAAGTAAAACATAAAATTTACCTTATTAGAGTGAATAAAGCCAAAAGGTTGCTTTAAAATATAGGGTTATTGGATTTTAATAATCTCAAGTTTCATTTATTAGTCGGGACTAATTCCAACTCAGTAAATTTTTACAGATACTTCCAACTTTGAGTTTATTTTCCTCCAACGATCCTTTACTAACTTAGAGTTGACCCCGTTAGTTTTTTGATGACGTGAACTGTTTTTGTGGCCAGAACACTAAACAAAAAGTTGAAATCTATCATCAGGTCCGTTAATTTGAAACTTCCACACCCAAAAAACCGTCAATCTTCACTTTCTGATTTGAATGACTGAACTCGTTGCAGGTAGATTTCAGGTGATGATGGAGGCTAGACAATGGAAAACGGACCTAATTGAGACTAGGTCGTGCTAGAGTTGAAAAATGACTCAAAGTTGGTCCCATTTCATCAAAAAAACTAACGAGGGTAACTCTCAGTTAGTAATGGATCATTGGAGGAAAATAAATTCAAAGTTAGGAGTGATTGTAAATATTTTTTGAGTTATGATTAATAACGGCCAATAAATGAAGATTGTGATTATTAAAATCCAATAACCCTTAAATTTCAAAAAGGTAAATCCTATACAAACATCACTAAGATGATATACAAACACCGCCACTAAAGAGAAACCCAAGAGTGAGGTGCCAGTTTAGGTTTTAACATTGCTATACATCCGTTTGAAGAGAAATCCGGAGTTAAGCGCCCGTTTCACATGAAATGATGAAACTTAGGCGTTCGTTTACAAATCTATACGTCCATTTAGTTGGAAAGCTAACAACTGAATGTCTATTTGGAAGTTGAGACGATTAATGTGTCAGGTATCAGATTTGTGCATTATATATAGCAACATCAACTGAAAACTCTAACAAAGAGCATTAAGTGCACACATGCACAAAAATAAGGCCGAATTCTATTTTCGCAAATGTTACTTTTACACTTTAAAACATCTCCACTCTTCTTTTTGTTTATAAGACGAATATCAAAAAGAAAATCGAGTAAATATAACACAACTTGTAAATATCAAAGTCACGTCTCTAAAATAAACTTATGTATCTTTTAGGAAAGAAATATAAAAAGAAAAAAAAATGTAATTATCGTTTACATAAAGTTACAATGTATAATGTGGATATGAGTATATGACCATAAAGCAAGAAGATATGTTTTTATATTTTTCATCCTAATTTAACCTTTATTAACCATCTATGCGTGTATCAATATAAATTGTTTTTAAAACTGGGCTAATTTAGAAAAGAATATTAAATACAGGGACTAAAAAGTCAAAATATTAGTAAAACAGGCTGATTTTGTAATTCCCCCAAAATTACACTGAATCTTTTCAATTATTAAAAACCCAAAACCCTAGCAAAATCATTCATTCATTCATTCTTCCCCTTTGCTTTTCCATTTGCAGTAAAACCCTACCAAAACCCTCAAACCTTCAATCTTACCTCAAAAAATGCCGTTGGGTGATAATTTAGGGGACAAAAGCGACTCCAGATACTGTGGAGTCGAAACCGAGTTCAATGATGATATGCCTCATGTTCTTTCGCATAACATCAACGGCGGTTTTGACTTCGTCGTTGCTCCTTTGGTTAGTTTTCGTGTGTGTCTACATTTTTGTTGTCTTGAGTATGTGTTTAGTGAGTACATATTGTTAATTGAATTATAGAATATGCATAATGTGGTTGGTGTGTTGAATTAATGAAAGAGTGTGATCTGGTTTATTTTGGTTTCTTTTTCTTAACTTAAGTTGGTGATATTGTGTTTCAGATGGAACCTGGATACAGGCCTAGTTTGGTTAATAATGTAAGCAGGGAGTGTAGTGTGCTTCCTTTCGCGGGATCGGACTTGGTTTTAAGCCCGGCGCAATGGAGTAGTCATGTTGTTGGTATAACATTGTCCCGCGGTTACTTCATTTTTTGTAAAAAGATATATTCCTTTTGGGAGTTTTTTCGGTAGCCATAGTAATGATTTCTTGATCATATTAGGGAAGATTAGCTCGTGGATTGACTTGGATTCGGAAGATGATGTTCTTCGGGAGGATTCTGAGATTGCATTGAAGCAAGAATTAGCTTGGGCTTCTCATCTGTCCTTACAGGTGCAAGATATGCAATGGTTTTATGAACTTAGTATCTTGGTTTTCCATTCACATTTTTTTGTATGATATAGCTTTTGAACTTAAGTATGCTTTTTCTACTTTAGGCGTGTGTTCTTCCTACACCGAAGGGGAATTCTTGTGCTAATTATGCAAGATGTGTGAACCAGATTTTACAAAACCTTAATAATATGCAGGTATTTGTAGCGCTGGATTTGCTCATGAGTTCTCATTTATTTCTTTATTCTTATTCTTCATTTATTTTCTGAAGTTGTGGCTTAGGATTCCTCTAGTGAAGACTGATGTCAATGATGATGATTCTGTGAACGGGACTTCTGATGGCATGGTGAGTGACCTTTTATTGTTAAAAGCATATTTTCTTAGATATGTTCTTATTTATGTATGTAGGTATGTAATTTTTTTATTTTCTAACTTTATAGGTGGTAGAGCCTACAGATTCTTGGGAATTATGGAATTCTTTTCGTGAATTATGTGAACATCACAGCCAGCTGTCAGTTGCCCTCGATGTTCTGTAAGTAGACACACTTTTTCTATGGGTTTTAAATATTTTTACATTTGTGTTTTCTTCATGAATTATGCATCAAGATATATTTGCTAATATTTAATAACTATATTTTTATGTGCACTCATTCTAAATTACGAATGTCTTGGTAGGGCTTCACTACCTTCAGTAAATTCACTTGGGCGTTGGTTTGGAGAGCCTGTCAAGGCAGCCATTGTTCATACAGATGTATGAATTTTTAAACAGTTTTAATTATCTTTTTTCCTCTAATCCAAGCTGAATTTTTGGTATTTCATACTAACACTTATTCCAACTATTTTAGTCTTTCTTAACAAATGCACGGGGCTACCCTTGTCTATCCAAGCGTCATCAGAAGCTCTTGAGTGGTTTTTTTTACTACTCGATACAGGTATATTATTGCTTTTCTTCTTAATTATATTTTTCAGATATTATTCTTATATCCTCCATTATTAATTTGTCATCCTTCAAAAATTTTCAGATAGTGCTATCTGGAAAGGCAGTGCACAAGCTTCCCACTGGGAGCTCACCATCTGGTTCTGGCCCAACTGATAATTATGCTCAACGTAAGTTTTCTCTTTTGGTGGCTTAAGGTCTACAGCTATAAAGCATCAACGTATTTGAACAATATCGATAATGGAAATTTGTTTAATGTTTCCTTGATCAGAAGCTCAAAGGCATGAACTCAGGTCGTATTTGGACTATGTTGGCTACTTATATCAGAAGATGGAACCCCTTCCTGAACAAGAACGGTTTGAGGTGAGATCTCTAGCCCGTCATTCTTTTATTGAACTGTTTAACAAATGGCAGTTTTTCTTCTTTACACTTGTATTATCTTTGACCCCTATTTAACTATGCAGCTTGGTTATAGGGATTTTCTACAATCTCCCTTGCAAGTAAGTTCGTTGTGCAAGTTTGGTGTTCTGGTTTTCTAGATATTTTTCATCGTCTAAGCAGACAGATATTGTGGCTGTTGAATATTCTTTTTATTGTAGCCTCTTATGGATAATCTTGAAGCGCAAACTTATGAAACATTTGAAAAAGACAGTGTCAAATACATCCAGGTATCACATAATTTCTTGGTTTTACATGTTCTATTACTTATACCAATTTGTGAAATGCTGATTCAAGATTCTCAGCTATTCATGTTTTTAATGCTTATTAATGTACACTTGTGATTGGCAGTACCAAAGGGCAGTCAGTAAAGCATTGGTTGATAGGATCTCTGATGATGATGCATCTACTACAACCGTTGTAAGCTTTACTTAGTATTTTCTCCATTATCAAAAAATCATGTGTATTGCCTGAGATCTTGTTACAGTTGCCTATTATTTGAGATTTATGCTTTGTGTAACCCTAATTTTTGTTTTGCAGGTATTGATGGTTGTAGGTGCTGGGCGAGGACCTCTTGTTAGAGCATCATTACAGGTATGAATATTTAGTAGACGTGTTAACTTTGACCCGTTTACAAATGAATGGGTTGATTTGGTTGTGTTTTTTAACGGATTGGAAGTTATATATGTGACATGGGACACACCATTTATGAAAATTATAAAAAATGGACAAGAATTGGGGGTCAGTCCAACCTGGCCTGACCAATTTGCCCTGTTCCAAATTTAACAGTTTGACCCTTGGCCTACCTCCCCACCCCACCCATTTTACTCACTTTGTTTATTTATGAATAGGCTGCTGAAGAAACTGGGCGTAAGTTAAAAGTTTATGCTGTGGAGAAGAATCCAAATGCAGTTGTTACACTCCATGTAAGCTCAACTCAATCTTTATGTTTCTCTAGTGCTTGTATCATAAAATTTATCTTTTTCTTTTCTAATTAAGTTTCTCTTTACTTGTATCATTCTTTTTTGTAATAGAGCTTGGTTAAATTAGAAGGCTGGGAAAATATTGTGACCATAATATCTTGTGACATGCGTTGCTGGGAAGCTCCAGAGAAAGCTGACATTTTGGTTTGCACTTACTAATAAATATATGCTGCACAATTTATCAATTATTTCTTACATTGATTACATTATTATGTTTCGAATTTAGGTCAGCGAATTACTTGGCTCTTTTGGTGACAATGAGTTGTCACCTGAGTGTCTTGATGGAGCTCAACGGTTTTTAAAGCCAGATGGGATTTCAATTCCATCATCGTATGCACATTACCTTAAAATTTTGTTCAAATTTTATTGATTATTTTTTATTTTTTATAATTTTTATTTTTATTACCTCTTTTGTGCCAGGTATACAAGTTTTATTCAGCCAGTGACTACATCAAAGTTGTATAATGATGTAAGTTGATTTTGTATTTGATTTGCATTTTAATGATTTGTTATATACTACATAGTATATCATTTGTCTAATAATTTAATTGCAGGTTAAATTGCATAAAGATCTTTTACACTTCGAAACTGCATATGTTGTAAAGCTACACCGTTTGGCCAAACTTTCTCCATCTCAACCTGTGAGCATTCTCCTCCATCTTTCCATATATTTGACTATTGACTGAACTTAAAGGTGCATAAATGTTTTCAGTAACCCATTGTGACTTCCATTTGTCGTTTTTTCTTAGGTCTTTACCTTCACCCATCCAAACTACTCATCCAATAAAAGTAATCAACGGTACAAGAAGCTTCGGTTTGAGATCCCCATTGAGACTGGATCATTTATTGTTCATGGTATAATGATACTGTAAATACAACATTGGTTTATGTCAACTAAGAGTATAATTATGGAGCTTATAATCGTTCTGTATGTAGGATTTGCTGGCTATTTTGATGCAGTACTTTACAAAGATGTACATCTTGGGATTGAACCATCAACTGCGACACCAAATATGTTTAGCTGGTATGCTTCCATATATGCTCTCTTTTTCAGCGTGTCTTATCTCTCTTTGGTTTCAGTGTTATTTTACATATGGTGTCATAATTGTATTTATGTCGATGGAGCAGGTTTCCAATATTCTTCCCGCTAAGGTCACCTGTGTATGTGAAGGCGGGATCTCCCTTGGATTTTCACATTTGGAGATGTTGTGGCAATACCAAGGTAAATTATTATACTTAAAAAAGGTTAGCTTACAATGAATTGGGTTGAACTTGTCAAATGGGTTAAACTGTAAAAAAGATAGCAAACAATAAGATGGGTTGAACTTGTCAAGGGGGCACAATGTTTCTTAAAAACTTAATACAAACTTTCAAATCCTTTATAAAGTTAAAATACTGCTGGTAATGAGATTCTTTTTTTTGGTCATTGTATAACCCACTCATTGTCTATAAAACATTTTAACAGAAGCATTTTTTTCTCAACAAAACAACGCATTTTGCCACCCATAAATTTCACTCCAATTCTCTCCATTGTGATGTAGGTTTGGTATGAATGGTGTGTGACATCTCCAACGGCATCTCCCATACACAATTCTAACGGACGATCATATTGGGTTGGTTTATAACGCTAATATAGACCCAAGAGCAGAATGCCATGTTTGTAAAATGCTTAGGAGAGAAAAATGTTTGTGGATCGGACAAAATGTTGGTATGGTTGACTTTCCATGTGGGTCATGATTTTTATATGTAGCCTTTTTGCACGCTGTTTGCCTGTTTGTAAGCTTTGGTTTTCATAGTTTCAACAACCGTTTGAGGTATGGTTAAAATGGAGAAATTTGTTAACATGGGCAACATATCTTATAAAGGTAAAGCTGTTTCGGCTTGATATCATCACATTATGTAGTACTTCTCAAATTATGAAGAGTTCTCTCTTTATGCATTAAAGGGTTATTGGATTTAAATAATCCCAACTTTCATTTATTGGCCTACATTAATCCCAACTCAGGAAATGTTTACAGGCAATCCTAACTTTAAACTTATTTTTCTCCAATAATCCTTTACTAACTGAGAGTTAACCCCCATTAATTTTTTTGATGAAATTAGGCCAAATTTGAGCCATTTTTCAACTCCAGCACCACCTAGTCTCAATTAGGTCCGTTTTCCATTGTCTAACCTCCATCATCACCTAAAATCTACCTCCAACGAGTTCGGTGGTTCAAATAAGGAGGTGGAGATTAACGGGTTTTTGGGTACAGAAGTTTCAAATTGACGGACCTGATGATAGATTTTAATTTTCTGTTTAGTGTTTTGGCCACAAAAACAGTCCACGTCATAAAACAACTAGCGGGTTTAACTCTCAGTTAGTAAGGGATCGTTGGAGGAAAGAACTCAAAGTTGGGAGTATCTGTAAACATTTATTGAGTTGAGATTAATCTCGGCCAATAAATGAAACTTGAGATTATTAAAATCTAATAACCCTGCATTAAAAGATATACTTGAATTCTAGTAATCTTTTCAATTTGTCAAGGTTGACAATTTTTTTATAATGAAAGATGTTACTTTACACTATTCATTCTGTCTAGGCACATTTATACACATTAGTTAGAAAATAAAGGAATAAAAGTGGTGGATTTACTTATGTGATTTCAAACATTAATTAGTTTTTAAAACCAATGTGAAACTAATTTGTCAAACCTAATATAAATTATAAAAGTAGATAACAATACTGACAAACCATGACATGAAAACAATTACATCTTGGATTGTTATCTTACTACTCACCACCTTAATGAACCTTCTAGCCTATTTATGATTCGTTTCACTCATTCATTACAGCTTGCTAATTCAACATGTTAACTTGATTAGAAACCACAAACCCATCAATCTGTTTAACTAAATTGTGTTCAAGTTAAGATTAATGTATTTGATACAAATAAGTCAGTTTTCAGTTTCAAAGATTCAACTTGTTAATATAAACAATTGTTTGTTTTAATCTCCCCTTGCTCATCACTCGTAAATTACCACTTTTGTGTAAAGCAATATGATCAAATAGGCAGGACATCATAAACATGAAAAACGGGTCAATGCCATTGCCAGGGCACAACCACTAATAGGTATATCATATATAGAGCTATGTAGCGAAACAAGAGACCGTTAAATGGTTCACTGAAGGTTAACCAAAAAGCCAAAAAAAAGTCTTTCCAAACTCAGAATTTTACAAACAGGTAGCAAATAGCCCAATGTGCAGAAACAGGCATTGTGAAGATCTTCAACACTGACTCTGGATTCACATGAAGTTGTAATCCTTCTGAAACAAATGAACCAATAAGAGTTCATAATTAGACCTTTACATAAATATCTTTAGAATCATGGGAAATTTAAAAAAAAAATAAAAATATGATGTTAGTTTATTCACCAAAATTTGTTGGTTTCTCTTCCGATATACAATAATACGTGAGGCATAAAACGTTGCAAGTGATCCTGCTTAGTTGTAGCATCCTTGAGACACAACCTGTGTCCCTATATTTGATGTCAAAAGTGTTCCTCTAAAACCTCCCTCTGATTGCTGCACCTCCATTTTCGTATCAGAAAGCTCTTCTGATAAACAAAAAAAGTGAAAAAGGTTAAAAAAAAAATTAAAAAAATATGCATGAGTTTGTTATTGATCATGTGAGTATATATAATTCTCCTGAGTGAGATTATACTAGATATATTTGTTTGTTTCTTTCATGCTACTCTTGTATGTATGCTACTAAAGATGTTGCATATACCCTCTCTAAACTTAGAAATTTGCATATTTCTCCAAAATGCAAGTTTTACAATGCTCTTCAGCATGATTTGGGAAAATATGTAATTTTAAAAGTTTAGATGGGGATATATGCGATTTCCCCCTTGTATAATTATACCTACTATAAAAAAGGGTCACAAAAACAAACAATAAACATGCTGCATCAAATTACCAGCAATGTCACGGTTCTCATGGATCTCGGAATCAGTCACCCATAAAACATCTCCCGGGAATATATACACATCAGCAAGAGTAGAAGTTTCCCCATTAACAATCTTGGAGCCTTTGTGAAGTATCTGGTTTTCCTTCACAATCTGCAAAAACTTAACTCTGTTAAGCTTGGTTTCAGAGCATGAAACTTGGCAAAATCAAAGGTTGAAAACACACCCCAAAAGATTGCCAAATCATCATCTTGAGTTCATACAGCGTCGTAGTGCCAGAAACATTCAAATTTACCGAGTTCCCATAAGATGTCCTCCTAGAACGTTTAGAGATCCGGCGATTATTTGGCTCTAACATGTTTCCAGATCCTTCTAGAATATACTTTGGTGGTTCTTTCCCACGAACAAAACAAATGCATATATCCTCATTACAGTAGCTTAGTTTCCTCACTAATTCACAGCTTTCTCTTTCACCAATGCATTCTTCACACACCTATAATAACTTAAAAACACTGTAAGAAATGATCGCAGGCGGTACTTTTTTTATTTGTCTATAAAATATACCTCTGGATGTGTTTTAACTGTGGGCCCCTGAGACTCTGTCTCACCATTTGCATCATCAAGAGAGTTAACGTTTTCATCTGTGATTGGCGTATCTTCAGATGTCCCCAACAAACTATCCTCAACAGAATTACTTAAATCAATTTCAGCAGATATGCCTTTTTCCTCATTACTGTTCCAGTCTTTACAGAACGTCGTCCAGTCATTTTCAGTAATTATTGTCAGTTCATCTACCTGCAAAATCATAAATTTATTTTGCTACAACATCACTCAAGGGAAAAAAAGAAAGAATTATGAACTTACAGTGGGAGCCTTTTGGAGAATTACACCACGTTTCCATATAAGACTAGGAGGTCTATGAACAAGTCTTGAGTGCTGTGTAGATTATACAATCAAATTCATATGAAAACCAACTACAAACAGTTGAAAAGAAAATCCACACTAAATTAAAGACAATATTTAAAAACTGTATTAGGAGCAAGAAACAAAAAAAACCTGTTCACATTTCAGTGATTCAATGACACTATTCAGGTTTTCTGGTTCTTCAGTGGAAGATGCATTCTTGCCAACTGCTGTAATGTAGCATCGCCATTTTGAGAGCCAAGAAGAAGGCAACAAATAGTATTGTTTTCAGAAAAGAGCGGTACACTTTTTCCAAGAGCTAACTTCTCATGAGATTGACGTTGTTTTAGCTTAAAATCCCTACACGTTGAAAAATGAAGTCAACAAAAAAACCGCTGAAGTCGAACCTAATTCACTTTTGCCCAAAGAAGATATTTACTATCAACAACCTTAGGCTATCTTCCATGCATGTCACTTCAGAGAGTTCAACACAGCACTGAGGACATACTTCAGAGTCGGAAGGAAAAACTGAACAGCCAATCATATCATCAGGCCTTACTTCATTGGCAGATTTATAAAGAAAAATCCACAAATTCTCTGGTACTAGGGCCCGCTTGGCTCCAGGAGCTTGTTCAGGCATGAGTGATCCATGTGGGCACCTGATTGAAGCCGTTGGTCCAGTATCAGCTTCACAGGGTGAGTCTATGTTTCGTTTTCGTACCCATTGACTTAACCTACAAATATGTTAAAAAACAAGAAGCAAACAACAAATTATAGATATGTAAGTTCTTCTATCAGTAAATTGAGTGGTGGCCCAAGGTATGCAACAAATATAACTAAAAGCATACCATGACTTGGAAACATAGTACAATTGTCCATCAGGATATTTCCCAGCAAGTGCTGACTCAGCAAGTTCTCTCATTAGTGACCTTTGATCTCTGTAGCTATCTGCACTTACTGTAGCGCGTGCTGTTTCCATAAGGCACTCAATGCAGCAGTCATCTTCACCCAATGCTGGACCACCTTCATACTTGATTTACAAACATCGTAAAAACAACAATAAGCTATGACAACACATTAATGTAGCGTATATATCTGTCAAGATAATCTACAAAACACTCATGGATTTTTCGCAAACTAAAAAATCACTAGCATGGTTATGGCATGATCTCAGATACTAGAGATGGTATACATTTATTTAATGATATGGTAAGTTACCGTATATAATGTATCCAGCCTGGTGAAACCGTTTCATGGAGCTTATCTTTGAAACTGGTACTTTCCCATGCAAACATTGGATCGGCGTGTTGTCAATTATGCTGCAAAAAAATAAAATCATCACATATGAAATCATTGAGAATTCTAGCATAAAACCAATGAGAAAGAAAAATGTATATACGGTGTGAAAATTGAAACTCACGTAGGAGTGATGTTATCTGCCCATTGTCGTAGCCAATCTAGTGATATCCACCAAAATGAATCCGCAGGTGACTGCACAAGTGCTTCAGAGATAACTGATCTAACCTCCTGTCGTCTCTCAGTAATAAGTGCCAACTTGGAATCTTTCTTGATTTTGTATTGTTCACAAGATTCAACATAGGACTTATTCAACTCCATAACTTCCTTCAGAAGATGAGGAGGAAGATAAGCATCACTGTTTAGTTTCTGTTCACCAGATCCCATTTGAGGTTTTCTATCAACATTGGATCGATTCCTAAGAGAATACATTAGCATATATGCATCGGTTGACGAGAATGTTTGTACATGCGTATTAGTTTCAGAAGATGAAGCATCCATATGATTTCCATTTACAACACTATTGGGTTCTGTGGAACAAGATTGTCCAGCTGGCACAGGTTGAGAAGGTTTAGCAGGTGTATTAGAAGAACTGCCACCAAAAGGGTGTTGACCCAAGTCAGAAACAAGTTCATCATCAAACTCCCACCATAACCCTGTATCTTGATCTTTAATGTGAGCTACATAATGGCCACTGTTAACAGCAGCACCCTTGTGGATTAAAACCGCTGATAGATCATATATCATTTCAGATTCACTTTGTTCAGATAACCATTTTGCCATATCCACTTGTCCAGGAAAACAAAATGCAGAAGTTATCTTCTTTTTGGTAGTGGTCTGTGAAGAATATAAGAGTGTCAATGAGAGAATATGAGTTCAGTGTTCAAAAAAGTACTCACATATTAAATTTAGAAGTGTTTTCAAACTTACATTAGGAAGGAAAACACAACGTTTGAGCTGGAAAATAAGGACAGGTGGCAGTGACTGCAGCTTGATGCTACGTGTAGCATTTACACGAGTTGCACATGAACTACAAAAATACTGATTATCTCCTTGAAGCTCTTCAACAGAAAGATAATCATCTAGACCTTCATCTAAACCTTTTAAACCCTTCACATTTAATTCCACTCCATAAAAATCTTCAACATTCGATGAGGCTTCTGATTGGTTTCCACATTTTGAACACCTACGTAACCCAATAAGTAATACCAAGAGATAAATCATCATTCGCATCCAGTGATTATCATAATCTTACAAATCAAATTATAGGTAACTTACTTGGTCACATGTGACACACCTCCACGAAAGAGATCTTGAACAACAGTTCTGGCTTTAGAGACTTTTGAATAACTCAAACATTGTTCAAGCAATGAAAAAAGCAATGTAAGGAACTCATGGCTATCTTGCTGAATACCATTATCTAACGCCAGTGCTTCAATAAAAGGAGCTGAATCAACAAAAGCCATTTTACTAGAATGAAGCTGTGCAAAAAGTCGAGCAATTTGACCCAGAACAGGCTGTTTCTCCAAAACCTCTAACTCAACCGATAATACACCTTCTCTGAAAGATTTATTCATGTATAAAAACTGGAGTATGCTGTTTGCATAGCATGTTGCTCCAAGATTTGTCAGGCCAGCTGGCGTGTCGAGGGAATCACGGAAATCCTTAGAAGGATCGGGACCCAGTGAGGAAACAATTTCAGAAGTCTTTTGCCATAGTCCAGATTTGCGGTTACCATTTGGTGGTGGAATCAGACCACAAAAACAGTTGGGGTTATCTTTTGTGTTCACTCTACATCCTTGATAACAAACTGGCTTCTCAAACATATATAGCTGCTTTATATCATCCTTTGACACTTCACCAGACAAGTGAATTTTCCTACAAAAAAGAAAAAGTTCAAAATTTACCAATTAAAAAACTGATAGGCGTCAAACTTCATAGACATACTTAGAAAGTTAGAATAGCAAAATATCGTTAATCTGTGCATATGTTATTTCAATTTTGCATTAGAAGAACATCGGTTAAGGTGTCCCATTTTGAATCAAAATATCCTATTCTTCAAATAAGTTCATCTGAGTTTAGAATTCCCAAGCTACTAGGTCCAAAATTATATAACAGGTATCAAAAAATTAACCTTCCTATTTCCTGTGTTAACGGGTCCCTGATCAACCAACAGACAACAGTGATTGTTATCCATAGTAATCAAATGAAGCCTAAAAGGAAAGGAATAATCTTTCCAACACACACTCAGACTTCCATTAAGTTTTAGAAGAATCTACATCTCATTGTGGCTGATGGTTCCAAATTCTTAAGCAAATAAAACCCTAAATTTCCATCTTCAGGGTAAACACACAACAACCAAATCCCCAAAACACAAAATGTACTTCCAAATTCAATTCAGAAAACCAAAATCAACATCATTAACACACTACTATCGTTAGAAATCATCCAACCAAACTTCAATCACCTGTATAACTCAGAAACAGCTTCAGCATTATTATCCGATCGTTGTCTCTTGTTCTTGTTGCGCGTGCTATGTCGATTGCTCATTTTCTCATCAATCAACGATATATAACCGAAACTTGCAAAAAGGAAACTCCAATCACTGCAAAAATTAGTTAAGATCGTGGAAAAACCGAACTTTAATCGATACGCGAAGGCAATTTAGGGTTTTAGTTGTAAAAAACAGAAAATCGAATTGTTTTTCTTTATGTGTTCAAATTAATAGCAGTTTAAACATAAAAAAGCAAAGAGATATCGAATTACCGGTGCAGATTGCGATTGTTTATCCTGTTTGGTGCAGAACTAGGGCTTGAATATAATAAAATTTGTGAAGATTAAAAATCAGATGAAAATTTGCATCGTGAGGTGAAGTTTGGGGGAGATAGTCATAGAAATAGTAGTCCTCTTTTAATCACCCCTTCATCCTTCCTTTTTATTTTATTTTCTATTTTTCATTGGGTTACAAAAATATAAAAATATAGTGTTCTTTATATATATTTTTTTAGAGGATATCTAAGATGTGTAAAGATTTGAAATCATTGAAATCTTTAAGACATCTTAAAGCTAGTTTGGAAGATCTTCCCTTGATATATTTTACGATGTTCAAATAAATACCCTAATTTGAATACAATTTTGTTTTTAACAAAACTTATACCGAGATTTCTAAGGGAAAAAAATTGAACACACAATTTATTTATTTAAAAGAAATGAACGAATGAGAATTAGTTAAGGAAAATGAAACTAGTAACAAAACATTATTATGTTAAAACGTAAATTATTTATAATATAGGAGTAAACTTGAAACATTACAAGTTTGAGAGCTTAAGTTATAATATTGAATGGGAGGTAAGTTTGTAACTTAGCATAAACTAGCATTAAGGCCCTCCGTGTTGTGGAACGGCGGGAGGGGTGTAAAATCATGCAAAGTAGCATAAATGTCATACCATCGTCAACAATCACCAACACTGAAAAACTCAACAGGAGTTCAACTAAAGACAACACAAAAAAAAACTCGCCGATCAGAAAACCCCAAAGGATTAGTTATCGTGACACCGGAAATACAATTGGAAACAATACGAAACCATACCTGAAAACCCTAAAGGGTTAACCAGAGTAATCACCAAGTCGATCTAGACCTGCGCGTTGCATAAGTGCAGTTGAACGAAAAAAATTAAGTGTGAAAACGTTGAACCACACACGTATGTTGTGGAGTGTAACTTGTAAAATATAGATTGTAACGTAAAAACAAAAAAATTATAAAAGATGAAATATACAGGGGACAAAGTTGAAAGTAAAAAAAAGAATTGGGTTTAAATTATTAAAGATATATAAGTATTGTGATTTAAAATAAGAATAAAAAACAATAGTAAGTATAACTCACTAAACACAACGTACAAATCATAAATACATGAAAGTTAGTAATTACTATATATTAAATGAGAACTAAATTGAAGGATTAAATTGTAATTTGACAAAAGCAAGGGGACTAAGTTGTCATTTAGCATGGTATCACCAAATTAGTAATATTTACCAATGCCAAAATTTCAACCTTAGACTTTAAAGAGAGGCAAAGCTTCTCACATCTCTCTTAACTATTAGACCAATAGATCATTGGCATATATATAATGTTATATGATTTGCATTATTGTGATAATATATTATTTATTGTCATATATTTACTATAACACAACTTCAAAGGTCTAAGGTTTTTTTTATTATTTTTCTCTCAACCTTAACTTTTTCATAGATACACTTCTCTTCAAGTTTAAAGCATAACTTGCTGTTTGGTTCAATTGATTTGTTGTTTCTTCGCTTAATTTCAAGATCGTAGTTTGAGCCAATGACTTTTTGTTTTCTTTATCATTCTTTCCTTATATTTTGTCAAACATACTTATTTGCAAATTAAAAACAAAACTTGACCTTTAGTCAATTGACAAGTTTACATTGGTTTACGTTTCAGCATAAATTTGTTTAGAAAAAATTGAGTCAAATATAATATATTCGAGTTACTTTATGTTTTGAAGTAAATTTAGTTTGGAAATAAGTGGGGTCAATTGTATTCGTAATTTATCACGTCGTGTAAGTAGCAGATAATAAACTAGTATTATACACATGTATATGAAATAGAATATTACATTTTAGGAATAATAGATATTATTTTTCTTGGAACCAAATGTGAAAAGAGAACACGAGAGAAACAATTATTTGATGGGATTTACTAGTTTAAAATTGGTATTATTAATTATGTATTATAAGAATGACATAATAGTATTTTTTTGCGTGATTATATGTGTTATTTAGTGTTTCGTTTTGTGCAATTAAGTGTGTTATTTTCCTACAAACTTGCATAAATCATAATTAGCACTGAGAAAATTAGACCCCTAATACAGAAAACCGACGGTAGCACTGATTGGGTTATATGTTAATAAACCATGCTTCATTGATGAAATCGCTATTAAATTAACGGGTTAAAATCATCAGTGTTTACCTACTATGTTGATTATTATGATTTATGTGAAAAAAATTGTTACCAAGTGACATTCTATGGAAACATCTAAGCAGTAAGGTCATGAACCAATTAACATCTCTTTGCACTTGTGAACCGACATGATTATTATAGGTACTGTCACTAAAATATTTAACAAGTCATAATAAATGTTTGAAATAATGAAACATAAAAAAACCTTATTAGTCCAGATTAAAAATAAATAAATAATAGTTATTCTATAGATAAATACGAAAAACATAACTATACATAAAATTTGATATTTATTGATCTTAGATGACCAAAATGTACACTACTACGCTTGTTATTGATATTAGTATTTTCAAAAACAAAAGTACATAAGAGAGCACATAATTGAAGCTAAACAATACGTTAAATCATTATTCTTTTTTGTGTGTGGAAAAGGTACTTCCCCCATCCTTGGATAATTGTTCTTCAACATAGACTTTTGAATACTTAATTTCAAAAGTCAAATTTACAACTTTCTAATCATTGATAATGACACCTTAAATCTATCCCAATAATGTCATGAAATACACATCAATAGAATTAACATGGGAAGTTTGTAACATGATCCATCAAGATGTATGTCGGATGGTCACAATGGGTGATTCTTGTATTTGAATTGTATTCTCTAAATATTATTGTGAAATTTAAAAACACATGGTTGTATACCTTATTTTATCATAATGTTTCTTTAGACACACAAATATAAATTTTATTACCAATATATTTTTTAAAATTATTCTTAAGGAGAAAAAATTAAAACATGGATACACTTATAACCATCTTTTATTCATCTTTGTTCACCGGAAATTATGAGTGCCGGTTGAATTCTAAGGTGAACTCCAAAGTCTTTTTTGCTCATCAAAGCTTCCGATCACCGCAGATTGTTTCCGGCTAAGAAGATGATTTGAAAAGATATTGTAACATGATACATGATTGAAGCTTTGCAATACTTTAATTCTTTTGTTTTTCTGTGTGTCAAAAACTAGTTCTCCGTCTCTAGATAATCTTCCTTCTGCGTAGACCTTCAAATGCTTGATTCGGAAGGTCGAATTCAAAAGTTTTTGATCACCAGCGAGGATGACGGCGCCTAAAATCTCACCTGAGAACATGTCCTGAAACGTACGTTGTGAATTTTAGTGAGGAAGGTTGTAACATGAAGTGTAGAGGCGATAGAATAAATAGGTAAACTAGCTTGGATAACAGGTCAAAACATGTAGGTCTGACTGAATTTGACATATCATAACGTTGTTTTGTCCCTTAATGGGTATGTTGTATATAGTTAACATGTCAGGATATATTTAAGAAACTTTGTTATTAAAATAATAAGATAACTTCGTTAAAAAAGTTAGAATTATTAATTCACACATCTTCTAAATCTACTACCAGCTGCAATGGTGGTCCACTCGTGTCTCTTAAAAAATTAGATTTTATAAAAAAAATTGCGAAGAATTACGGTGATGGACAACAGACCCATATGACCCCTTGGTTCTACCACAGATCCTAGATTAACTCATGACAATGTGATCAACTTAAATTGCCACATCTAATGATGTTCAAATGCAAGATAGTTAGAATTCCATACCACATGTCGATACAAGTGTTGTCTTTGATGTAAGCGATGAAGCCTCATCAACAAACGTCGAGTGAAAATAGCCTCGTGTGTCATGTTCTTCGCTTGCAACATTTTTATGATCTCTGGAAACGCGTAGACTCTACGTTGCATATGAAGAGGGATGAGCGTGATCGCAAGCGATGAATCGAATATTGTCTTTGCAGCCAAGGGGTCGAGATACATGTTTAGTTCCGCATACTTGTTTGAAGGGACATTGATCACATTCCCCTTTTCTTGGTTTTTCTTGTAGTGAACATGTCCTCCTAGTATAAATACATCCTGTAATTTCATGTTACATTATTGCATTTGCACTAATACAAAGTTAAATGATAATAAACCCGATTGATCACCTGAATGTTCGAACTAGCATTACTCTCGGAAAGTAAGATGTTTGCTAGATTTGTTAATGGCCCATTAGTCAGGATTGTAATTCTTGATCCATCATCGATCGATTTCACTATGGATCTCCAAACTTCTAGTGCTAATGGTTGTCTAAGCTGAGGGAAATCGGTGTCACGAGGAGCTCCAAATTCAACCGAATTTTCTGCTGTATACCTAGAAACAAACCAATAGAACCAACATGTATCTCTGACATCTCATACTAACTAATATTGTCTACTCAAGTTGAAACTTTTAAGAGTCCCGCTCACACTCTAGCACACTTAGGTATGAAGTTATCCTCACATACATAACTAATGCGTTCAAAACTCATTGGTGTACTTTCACCAGGGCCGGCCCAATAGTATAACAGGCCCAAACTAGGGCTTTGGGCCTCCCAAATATATAGGGCCTCCAATTTTAATGATTTTATACGTGGCCCAATAAATTCAACTGGCCCAATAGCCCCAATAGCCCACAACATAAACAGCCCTACATTCTAAAACAACAAAAAACTACTCAATCGGGATGAAATTGCAAGCGGCGCCCAGACTTCCCACTTTCCCAGGCCAGTCGGCCACGGGCCACCCAGTCATCGCCTTCGCCGGCGGCCGCCGCCCGCCGCCGGCGACTCTTCGCTTCTTCCATCGCCGACTCTTCGAGATCAACAAGCATTCAATAACGGTAACATTGGCTTCTTGAAATCGTCAAATAAATCCTCAGTTCGGCACTTCGGCAGTTCCTCACTCGCCCCTTTCGATTCACTGATTCAGCCTACGAATTACTACTTGATTTGCGATTTTGGTATTTGGATTTTGTAATTTTTGTGGAGCGAAGGGTTGGGGTTAAGAAGAGCCGAAGGGTGCCAACTGCCGAGTGCAGACTGCGAAATTGGGTCACTCGGTTGTCGCCTCTCGGGTTGGGGTTAAGACTTAAGAAGGGTCACTCGGTTAAGAAGGGCCGAAGGGGTTAAGAAGGGAGGCACTCGGATTTTGCAATCTGCAGAGTTGGAGACTTGGAGTTCGACTACTGGCACTCGGATTTTGCAATCTGCAGAAGGGTCACAGGTTAGTTTTCTGATTTATTGATTTGTTATTTTGTTTATGATTTGATTATTTGTTGACTGTTGTTTATCTAAATTAGTTATTACTTATTAGTTTGATTATCACATTGCTTGAAATCTTGAATCTGATTAGTTTGCTTATTTCATTAGGCATTAGTTTATCTGATTAGTTTCACATTGCTTGAATCTGATTAGTTTGATTATTTCATTAGGCATTAGTTTATCTGATTAGTTTCACATTGCTTGAATCTGATTAGTTTGATTATTTCATTAGGCATTAGTTTATCTAAATTATAACTTAGTCTCTTAGAATATATAACAATGTCAAACCGAATCCGTAAGTTTGAATGTGGTGCATCAAAAAGGGATAAAAAGGCTAAACGAGAAGCTTTAAATGAATCACTAAAAGGATCAATGTTAAAATTCGTAACCACCACAACGTCTAATAATGATGAAAACCTTAATGAACCTACGAATAATGATAAAATTTTTGAAAATCTTAATGAAATCCTTGATGACCCTACAAATAATGATGAAAACTTTAAAAATCTTGATGAAAACCTTGATAACCCTACAAATAATGATGAAAACTTTAAAAATCTTGATGAAAATCTTGATAACCCTACAAATAATGATAAAAACTTTAAAAATCTTGATGAAAATCTTGATAACCCTACAAATAATGATAAAAACTTTAAAAATCTTGATGAAAATCTTGATAACCCAACAAATAATGATAAAAACTTTAAAAATCTTGATGAAAACATTGATAACCCTACAAATAATGATGAAAACTTAGAAAATCTTGATGAAAATCTTCATGAGCCTACACATAAAGATGAATTTACAAATAAGAATCATACTAAAAAACCTTTAAATTATGTTGATCCTAGTCAATGGAATAATATTAGTAATAATTTTAGAGATTTACTTGTAGAAAAAGGTCCGGTTAAATTTTTAATGATAATTTCCAAAAGACGAATTTTCAAGAAGCTTTAATAATTCTTTTATATGCAAAAATTACCTAATGGAGAAAAATATGAAAGAAAATGGTTGATTTATTCTATAGAGCTTGATAGAGCATTTTGTTTTTGTTGTAAGTTATTTAATGTAAATCAATGTACAAGTAAGTTAGCAAACGAAGGTAGTAACGATTGGAGAAATTTTTATTCTAAACTAAGAGAACATGAAAGAAGTAATATACATATTATGAATATGAGAACGTGGATGGATCTAGAGATAAGATTGATGAAAAATAAGACAATTGATAAAAATATTCAAGATCAAATAAATAAAGATAAGGAGCATTGGAAAAATGTACTAAAAAGAATTATTGCCGTTGTGAAGAAACTTGGTAAAAAAATGAATCATTTCGTGGGAGTAAGAAAAACTTTTTGAAGAAAACAATGGTAATTTTTAGGTGATATTGAGATGATTGCAGAATTTGATCCGGTAATGCAAGAACATATTCGACGTATTAAAAATAATGAAATTCATAATCATTACCTTGGACACAATATGCAAAATGAACTAATTAGCTTATTAGCAAATGAAATCAAAACAAAAATTATTAGTAAAGTTAAGGAAGCTAAATATTTTCAATTATACTTGATTGCACTCCCGATACAAGTCACAAAGAACAAATGTCCATTATCTTACGATGTTTAGATATGTCATCAACCCCAATACAAGTTAAAGATATTTTCTAGAATTTTTAATAGTAAGTGATACAACAGGTAAGGGTCTTTTTGATGTTATTATTGAAGAAATTAATAAGATAGGACTTGATGTAGATGACATTAGAGGACAAGGTTATGATAATGGATCAAATATGAAAGGAAAACACCAAGGAGTGCAAAGACGATTATTGGATGTTAACCCTAGAGCCTTTTACACACCATGTGGTTGTCATAGTTTAAATTTAGTAATTAGTGATATGGCTAGTTGTTGTAGATATGCTAAGGATTTTTTTGGAATAACACAACGTATTTATACAATATTTTCATCATCCACTAAAAGATGGGATATATTACAAAATCATATACCTAAGCTAACTCTAAAATCATTATCTCAAACACGTTGGGAAAGTCGAATAGAAAGTGTTAAAGCAATTCGATTTCAAGCTCCACAATTAAGAGAAGCTTTATTGGACTTATATGATGAGATTAATGATGCAGGACTTCAAAGTGAGGTTAAGACCTTAATTATGAATGAGTTTGATAGTTTTGGATTTTTATTAGGAATGGTTATTTGGTATGACATTTATATGCTATTAACATAGTTAGTAAAACCTTACAAGCAAAAGACATGCGTATTGATGATGCTATAAATCAACTAGATGGACTTATTTGTTTTTTTAAAAAGTATAGAGACGATGGATTTGAAAAAGCTATGATTGTAGCTAAAGAAATTGCTTTAGAGATGAATAGAACCTGTTTTCGTGATAAACGACTTATTCGTAGAAATAAAAAGTTTGATGAAAATGTTGATAATGAAACTATAAAAACACCAATTGAAAGTTTTAGAACGGATTACTTCTTATACATAGTAGATCAAGCTAGTTCTTCACTTAAAAGTAGATTTGAACAATTAAAGAGTTTGAAACTACGTTTGGTTTTCTGTTTAGCATAGAAAAGTTAAAATCCGTCGACGAAGAAAATTTAAAAAAGAAATGTATTTTTCTTGAAAATACTTTGAAACATAATGATAATGTAGATGTTCATGGTGTGGATCTATTTCAAGAACTAAAAATGTTAAGAGAAATTATACACATAGAATTTGACACAATGATTGATATACTAAATTATATTAAAAACTTTAACTCTTTTCCAAATGCATTTATTGTCTACCGGGTTATTTTAACAATTCCCGTAACCGTTGCTTCTGCGGAACGTAGTTTTTCCAAATTAAAACTTATAAAAAATTATTTACGATCTACTATGTCACAAGAAAGATTAAACGGTTTAGCTCTTTTGTCGATTGAAAAAGAATTTTTAAACGATTTTGATTACGAAGATTTTATTAAAGATTTTGCATCAAAAAAAGCTAGAAAAATAAACTTAATCTAAATATAATTATACAAGCACAATAAATAACTTTAAAAAAAATTTTTAACTCCGCCAATTATAAACTTAATAGTTTATTATTGCCGGTCCCAAGCCGGATAAAGGAGGAGGGTTTATATCAATATTATTTTGAGGGCCTCATATTTTTTGTTCGCTTTGGGCCTCCAAAAACGTTAAGCCGGCCCTGACTTTCACCCTTATGATCTAGCGTCCACATATGAACATAAAAAAATGACGTGAGATTGCCTAAAGCGTAAGTGTGTCACGTATAATCACTTCATTATGCAAACATGTGAAAATATAAAAAAACTATAAATGTATATAGAACACTCATATTTCTTGAGCTTTTAGATGTATTAGTATAACTCAAAATATGCAAAAACCACGTTCAAGTGAATGTTCGAACAAAATCGTAGGATGAGCATGTACCTTCGTGGACTCCTTGGTAGATCACGAGCAAGCCCATATAATGTATCGGAGTCCAAACGGCCCCCACTTCCGTGCGGTATAGCCTTTGAATACTTGCAATTTCCAACGGATGAGCCATTAGGATACGACTGGTTCACAGCAAACGAATCACCCAAACCAACAACGATATCATCACGACCCATCATGTGTAACAAATCATACACCACGTCTATTGTTGCTGCGTTCGCCCAACCACTTCCGCTTACTAGGATCGCCTATAATAAACAATAACAAACTAAAACTTGATAAGTTTTTGGGCTAGAATATATGCAAAATGGATATGTCATATATTTAGCACAAGTTGAAACCTAAGTTGGTTTAAACAACAAACACTTTAAATAGGTTTTATATTTAAAAATAGACTTTAGATTACTTTTAATCTGTTTGATCCATTTTGTTCATTCGACATGTTGGTTTTTATCAATTTTTAAGCCAACCTTTAAGCAAAAAAAGTAACTAAATCAACTCATATAGCAAGTAAATGAGTCGTAGTCACCACCCCGATCTAGTAAACTCAAACGACATAGAACGTGTTACCTTGAGATAAATTTCTTCGACGGGTACTTTAAGTAGATAAAAGAGCGTCAAGAAATCTCCTGCACTCATATCTATATCAAACACGACAATTTTCCCAAGTTTTTTCCCTCTAAAATCCGGTTTGTAGAGAACTTCTTTATAGTGAAGGAATTCGGATGTAAAATTGAACCGCCCTTTCTGTTGAATTCGATTTAGTACCTAAACTCGTAGCAAAACTTCATTTATCATCTTGTACTTCATGTGTAATTCAAAAGTATGTCATAGTATTTGCTTCAAATGTTTGATATCAACATACATACATCAAGAAAATTAACATAAAACTCCCTATCCAAGGCGCTCGTCGTGTCGCGATTTGTCTTTGCGCGTGTTGCGACGCGTACACGCACCGAATCGGGTCCGGTGACTTCTTCGGTATAACCATCCTATATGTAGTTGAAACAAAACATCGTAAGCAATAAATACAAGTTACTAAGGATCACAATGTAAGATTATTATTCTATTCAATTCACTACTAGAAAAATATCCGGACAGTTTCCTACGCCAGTTATCGTCAGAAATTCATAATGCGTAGCAAATGAACGTTTCTTACAAATTTCCGATCAAAACAAAATATTCATGTAACTAAAGTTACCTTACATCTTGCCGTAACATTCGTATTAAGGCAAAATGGATCTTGAATACCAACTTGAACATGACCACTATGAACTCCATTTTTCTGTAAGTCGAACTTTGGGATCTTAAGGTCATCGAAGAATGCATTCGAGCCATCGGATATCCCATAAGGTTCGTTCGAAGTAACCACAGTAATATTCATGTACTCCATTTCCGCAAACTCATTTTCTTCGTATTCTTCATGTTTGTTACGCATAGATGATGTTGCAACACCCGCCATAAACGAATCCCACATGAAATAACTCTACAAAAACATCAAGATCAAACCAATATGATCAATAACAATAAACCTTAACTAAAATCTATCTCATACCGTATAGAACTGATCATCAAACCAAGTATCGCGAGCCATCTTCAACGACTTGAACACATATTGCGCCTCATAGGTATGTTGATACTGCTCAAATGCATCAAAGAACTCTAGCGTAATGGGGATTGTGTTCGTTGCATCTAATGGAACGAGAGTGATTGGAATCCCCGAATGAATAACCTGAAAACTAACACAAGTTAGATCTACAATATTCAAGTGTTTAGCCGATTTTCGATTGTTAGATCCCTGATATGCAGCAAAAGGGTCACCAAAGAAGTAAATTCGGCATACGGGTTACTTCTAAAGGCTGTAAAACATGTTTACCGCGGTCGCCACACTGTGAGGCTGACACGATGAGCTTGCATTTTGGGGACAACAGCGGTTGGGTTCTTTGATCTCACACCACCACCCATGATGTAAATGTGATTAATGTTTTTCTTTAGGTTCGGGTTTGTCATAAGAAAAATG
Source organism: Flaveria ramosissima (assembly GCA_025215565.1). Lineage (NCBI taxonomy): Eukaryota > Viridiplantae > Streptophyta > Magnoliopsida > Asterales > Asteraceae > Flaveria > Flaveria ramosissima. The sequence continues at coordinate 5,760,158 of CM046036.1, forward strand.
GCTAGATTGGTGTGTGCCCCGGTTACTAGTACGCTAACGGGGCCTTCTGATATCGTCTTGATCAATACTTGTTGCGCGGTTGGTTGTCGAAGAGGGGAGTATCTTCGGTTCCCCTGTCATGTAAGTTAAGAAATGATGCGGAACGGATCATATGAATAAACTAGCCTATGACTGTATAGTGGTGTTTACGATCTTGTTTCACCAGTTTTTTTTAAAAACTTTTGGGCCAAACCGTTAACTATATTTGAGAAAAAGAAACTGAATCATCTAGGTTGGGTCGGTCGGACTGGCAGTTGCCGGTTTGATAGTTAGTGTTGGTTTTAGATAGTTTTTTTTTTAAATTTTAAAGGAAGGTTTGAACTATTATTTTGTATATTGTTTTAAATTATTAGTTTGTATTAGGAATTTACAATAATTAAAGTTGGTTAAGACTGTAATATATATTAAATTAATTACACGTTTTTGGTTTACCTTAATTTTATTTTATTTTTGTTTTTAAGCTAAGGAATTAATAAAAAACGTCATTCATGTTTGTTTATATCCTAAATTAAAGTCAAGTCACTTTTTGTCTATCACATGTTGTCCTTTTACATCAAATTTCAACAAAAATGTCTCTTGTTCTACTGAAAAGGATTTGTTCTGTGAAACAAATAATAAAAAAGTGTTTTAGTTATTTATTTAGTTTAATGACGAAAAGTAAAAATTTAAATGATGTAAAATATAAGTTACTCGATTATATATAGTTATATATTACCATGTAAAGAATACATTAAATAATAAATGTTAATAGTTGTTTCAGTTTACACGGTTTAGTTCGAAGTTTCAAACTAGAACGAACCATTAAATCATAAAAAACCAGGAAAAACGAGCCGGTTGGTCTTAAACAAACCAAACAGCTTTCATGCTTCAATTCTAGTTCCGCCCTAACTACACTAGTTACACGTTTAAGTGCTAACCAACGTCGCCCAACAACTATGTCACTGCTGATAACCTGTGGAAAGAAAGCTTTCTTCGCAAGCCAGTGTTCGTATCGATGTCTAATCTTCCCCCGCCCCCAACCAGAATAGCCGTCTATATCGACAAGGTCCCGCGGTTCCACTTCCCTATGCACATATACCCATTGATTAAACACAATCATATGTTGTTTGTGCTTAGAGAATAACACATGATGAAATAAGTATATTGATGATCTTAATTATGAATTAAACCTGATCAATTATAGGAAGATAGCCACCAACATTTGATTGTATTGTACCATTTTCAAGTATTCCACCATCACCTCCTACACCAACATCAATATCATCTCTCCCCATCATGTAAAGAATATCAATATTTGATTTGCTGAATGTCCAGATTTGTCCATGAGTTTGTGTTCACTGTAATGCCTGCATCATGGTCATTCAACTGAAATTTGTCAGTGAATCGTCGGTCTGGATGAAAGATTACAGTATTTGACGAGTGGAACAGATTGGGTTTGGGTTGGCTCATCGAAGACATTTGTGTTCATTGTTACAAGTATAAGAGGAAATTTGGAAACAATGGTAAGGTTAATTGTAATGTGATCGAAAAGACATGAGTCTGTATCGTGAAAAGCGTACTCTCGTATAAATACAAGGTATTGATTAGATCATGTGTTTAAGTTTCAATATACCATTGCGTTAGTTTATTTTTTATCTATATTTTAGTATAAATTTTTTTTTAAAATAAAGATGGGTCAAATATATTTTTTATTCTTTTATCCACGGCTCACCAGCAGGGTCGTTTTTTACTTTTTTCTATTTTAAATTTGATTCATGTTTTAACGATATGATTTCAAATTAATTGTGATTTTATAATGTTTTTCTTAAATTTTAAATTTAATGTTCTGGCGTTCTTATTTTATCTTTATTTTAATATGAAATTTTATTTAAAAACAAGTTGTCCATAACGTAAGTATATACACTAGTTAAGTATTAAACACGTTCATACATTTCTTTCAAATAATATTTAATATGCCCGCAATTCAAATTTGACAAATTGTTTGCAAAATTATAATTACTATTGTTTTGAAAACCAGACCGTCCGATCGGGCCAGGAATCTGACTCCGATCCGGCTCTGCTTGGTGCTTAAAATCCGTCTGAGTTGAACTGGTGGTTAAACTGGTTGGATCGGTCGAACGGAAAGTCAGACAGGTTTGAACCGATTTTTTAATATAATTTTAAGTTTTTCAGTACTTTTTACATATATTTATTTAAATAATTATAATTTTATCTGGATTTCATATCCGGTCCGATCAGTCGAACCGGTTCGACTATCAGATCAATAAAACGTCCGGTTCACTATCTAACCCGGTTGTGAAAACATTGATAATGATTACCTTTAACTTTTTTAAAAAATCTATCTTACAAAAGAACATGCTAGGTTTGGTCGCAGGAATATTTCCCAACGTATATCCCTGGTATTATTAAATTAAGAAAACCAAAAGTATATTCAGAAAAATTTATATAACTCTTCTATAGGTTGATAACCCCTTAAGATTGATATATTAAGTCTTTATTCGCTAGAGTCCATGAAATTTAAATACCTACTATTCGTCGTACACGTTTGGTTTACAAAGTCTATTTTAAACTTAAATCTGAATTTAAATGATAACATATAGTGGAAAAATAAAGAAAGTTATATAAATATCTCCTCAAATTCTTATAATTAAAGAAATTAACATTCCTAAAAATAGTAAATGAATTGAAGAAAATAAATCAGAATTCACATTCTCTTATCATCACCACATCCACCTTTACCGTCATATTTCAACTTTTTTAAAAAGATTACGAAACAAAACAATGATTGGTTGGTCAAACAAACGTATCAACAATTATAACTCTTCTAAAACATTTTATTTATTACATATTTTAACTTAAACAATTCAATTCAAATCAAATTCAGTCAGATTTTAGTCTTCTAATAAACTTCATTCCATTTATAAATTCCATAAATCAAACGCTATCTGTGATGGTAAAAGTCAAGAATGATTAAAACAAACACAACAAAACTCTTTCATATAAAAAAACTAATAGACAAAGAATAAATAAAAAATGTGTGTATATAACCAATGATCCTTAATCCAACTGATTAAGAGAAGGTGATCATAATATGTAAATATGAGAATGTTACATTTTCAAGTCTCACTCTAAACAAAAACGCTTAGAGTTGAGCAATGAGGATTTCCTAGTATTGTGTTTCTTTTTAAGGAGTTGGGGTGCAATTCCAACTGGAAAACAGATAGGGGGAACCGATTAAGATAAAACACGTATCCTTCAAAGTAGAGTCACACATTTACCGTTCAAATAAAATGTGTCTATATTACATAAGAGCAAGAGAGAATGACCTGTAAATCAAATTCCGATCGATTAAGCTTCAAGAGGTATAATATAGCAAATAGATCATCAGTATCAACGTCAGTATCCATAAGAAGCCGATGAAGAGTGCCGCTATCGGCACCACCTCTTATAGCCATAAGCAGAGCACATAGCACACTTGACCATAGCCATAACCCCTTCATTTCTCCAAATAGCTCACATAAGTTGAGGCAACTAGAACTACACCAATGTTATATTGAACAAACACCACACGAAGAGACGTAATAAGTAGACGTTGGGTTTTTCCAAGTCAATGGTACTACCCACTTGTTTAAAATGATTAAATGTGTAAATTATTTTATATTTCTTTTAACAATCCCATAAAATAAGTGAGCTTTTGGATTTATGTAATTAATATCTTTAAAAATGAAATTCATATTTTATAAATTTTGGTGTTTTAAACTACTATATTTGTTACTAATCAAACAGTAGCTTATTTTTTTTACTCACTAAAAATTATTCTTATATGTTTGGATGATTGATATTTACACACACGCACACTATATATATATATATATATATATATATATATATATATATATATATATATATATATATATATATATATATATATATATATATATATATATATATATATATATATATATATATATATGTTTAGATAAAACGTTATTTTAACGTGTCATAATCTAGGGGGATAAATGATTGATATGAGATGTTATCACATCGACAAGGTTCATGCAAAAAAGTATTCGTAGCGTTAAAAATTAAAATAGCCTTGTCGTTATTGATTTTTTTTAATGTTTTCTCACGTTTTAATTGTAAAAAACCTTTTTAAATGACATTCTTATTTAGAAAAATGAAAATACAATCAAGCATTTTAATTTAAGCATGATATTTATATGTGTATTTTGTAAAATAAAATAAATTATTAAGGTACCCCGGTTCTTTAAAAAAATAAACACAATTCCTTATTTTAAAATAAACACAATACAATCAAACATTTTTATTTGATTATGATGTTGATACATGCATGCATACATACATACATTAGTAACATATTAGTAACATAAATTTCCCATTCTTATAACTTTGTACGCTTCATTTATTATTAACCTAGTTTGTTTAATGTTCTACTAATGTTATTCATATAGCCATACTTTTCTAACAAGAAAACCGCTCAAGTTTCATTGTTGATCTAGCCTTATAAAACTTTTTATAAATGTTAATTTTTTCTAAACTAAATGACCAAAATAAAAGATGCGTGAAACATGGTTGCTACTGAGTGATTATTTTTTATATTTTCACACTCTATCCTAAAATAGAAAGTAATTCATTGAATTGTAACAAAGTTTCATAACATAGAAAATAATTCATTGAATTGTAACAAAGTTTCATAACTATTACATATATATAAATCAACTAAAGTAAATACAGAGTAAGTAGTAATAATGTTTATATACTTTCAAGTAAGTCTTTTAATTTTAATAACTCTAAAAGAAATGACACAAGATTGGAACTTAATTGAAGAAACTTTTTTATTTTTATTGTTAGAAAAATGTAGGGAAAATGTGGTTTATTTTATAACTTTATCTTATACAAATATGGCCTTGTAGTAGGTAAAACTTAAAATACAAAGTGAGTTTTATACGTCCTACAAAGTAGGAAGTGATATCCGCACTTGATCTTGAGAATGAATAGTTCATATATACAGATAAAATAATTACCCATTATCAAAAACAATTATCACGCATGAAATCGGTCTGGATGTGTAATTGTAAACATAACTTGGATAGTTATTATATAATTTGAATAATTATTTTATACAACTAAAGTAATTTTTATATTGTGAGTGATAATAAACATGACTTGCGTAATAATAAATATAACTCGCATAATTATCATACAACTTGTGTAGTTATACTTTATGTACGTAACTGTGACACGAACAAAATTACCCATCTCCCCCAACAGTTGCGCACGCAACAAGTTTTTTTTATAAGGGGCGGAAATTTTAAGGTTCATTTGGATATCAATATAATATATTTTTTTTGCTTCAGTTCAAGTCAGAGTGGGTTGAATTCGGTTCATTGCTGAAACATCGTTAAAACGGTTTTCAAACTCTTGTATTTGCATATGTATATGAGGAACCGTATTGAAACAATTATACTCATAAAACTGGTGACATGTGACGTTCGAAGAAATTATACTCATCATTAAAACGGTATCTAAACTCTTAATACCATTGATGTACCATATGTTTGAGAAGAACGTCATCGGGTAAATATAAACTTGATCCCTCATATCTTGAAACCAATATAATTTTAGCTTGTTTTATTGTTAAAAACATTTATCTCGGTATACCTTTTTTTCTTTTTTTCTCCCTACTTATTACTTGATTATTTAAGGGTGAAATTAGTAATAATCTACTTGGTTAAAGACCCTAGTTAGTGAGAAAATTTGGTTCGTCAAACTATCGGATGATCATTAGACACCCAGACCCCGTTGTAGTTCCACCCTTAACAATGTGTTTGAAACAATCTTGATTTTCCTTCAGTTTCAAATGTTTAGGGGGGAGGGTTAAGAGCTGATAGATATATGTACATATACATAACACCGGAAAAAAAAATTAGGTGGGCGGTTGCCCCCCTCCTTAGACCATGGGTAATGGTTAATACCCCTTAAGGGGTATTTTTTGACAAATCAGTGCTAATTCAGCATCATTTTTTCTAGTAGAAAACTTGTGTCATGATTAATGCCCCTTTAATCATAGTCTGATTATTTTGTTTTATTTACTATTTTTTTTCTATTATTTTAAAAATAAATAAATAGAACATAATAAAAATAATAACTTGAAAACAAGGGGTGACGAACTGGTCACATCTTTCTCTCTTATTAATTATCAATATAAAATTTACCTTTTGCAACAGGAATTTACTCTATCAAAATTCAAAAGTCAAACTCTCCTTTTTCAACGTCTGATTGCCGACGACGAACACACCACCATATCCATCGTCATCAACGATCGTCGCAAAGAAACCACCTTTACACCTCCACCGCCACTGTCATCAACCACTGTCGATGAGCTAATAGCACCACTGGAAAACCCCATTAACAAGATCCCTAAATCCATGCTTTTTTTCAAAGAATAAAACAACATAATCAAAGATCTATCTGATTTGATTAAAGTTTCTCTCTCTAAATTTTGTGTTGTTTTAGTCGAGATTTTGTGTGGGGTTTGACACAATATGGCGTTATGGTGGTAACGACGGATGCCTTTCACGCCGACAGGGGCGTTTTCAGGTCGCATGTGAGGGGCAAATGCCCCCATTACGTTCGGTCTTATAGCCTAGGTCCACCAATGTCCCCCCAAAAAACAGGTGTCACACATAAGTGACTTCCGATACTTTGTACGCATTTTACTTTTTGTATTCTAGCATGTCCTTTTAATATATATTTGAATAAAAGTTCTAAAAGAAATAAAAATGTAAACTTATATAAATATTTTCTTCGAAAATATTTTATGTAACATAGTGATACAATAATCAGAACTAAAAATGCAAGTTTTTAAATGTTCATCATACGACCACTAAAATATAAATACATTATACATATATAACAACTAAAAGTAAATAAAAGATTACTCTATATATAACAAATTTTGAGGACCAACAATATTCATTCTCATATAGCTGATGAAGAATGATATCTAAAATGTTATCATTAATGTTTTTAGTTGAATGTCTTTCTCATCAATGTGATTTTATAACTGTTATTTGAATTCAAATGTTTAAATCTTATCATTTGCATCAAAAGTTCTCATAAAAATTATCATTTGAATAGATTTGACTACACCTAGCTAACACCATCAATATGTTTTTGTTAAACATTCTTCATTTGAGGGGTATATTAGTCAAAACTATTACACAAGATAGAATAGTCTCACATGATAAGTTTATGTATTCAATCTCTTTGACTAATCATTGTAACACTTTTACTTCATCCTGTTAGATATTACAAAATCTAAATATAACAATCTAAAGTAACTCATCTAAAGTCCAAATATACCCCACAAACAATAAATAATAAAAATAAAGAAGCAAATCATATGACACTAATAAAAGAATATACTGGAAATGCACGTGCGTTGCGGCAGTATGGCTGTTGCGCGATTTTTTAGGAATTCGATTTTAGTCAGTATTGGTGTCACACCCCGACCGACGGCGGAATCATCGGGGCGGACGAATGTGAAACAATTGTTTATAACTCATGAAATTAAATAAGTTGAAATAATATTAATTACCATTTTTCATTGAATAATACTAGACAATTAAGTCATTACAATACAACAAAGATATAAACAACAACATAAGATATTTAATTAAACTAAGTCCAAGTCCTATATGAGCAAAAAGAGTTCCTCAAGTAGCAGTCCTAAAACATGTTAAAAATAAATGGTCAACTTTGAAAGTTGATGAGTTTCCATAGCTTAAACATATATATATATATATATATATATATATATATATATATATATATATATATATATATATATATATATATATATATATATATGTAACATCTCGTATTTTTGTTTTTTAAAAGTTAACTTTGTTAATTCTTATAAGGTCTATTTATGCTATTTATGAAACTTGGTGGGCTATTTATGTATGTTTTCTTGTTTAATTTAAAGTTTCTAAGTTAATTAAATAATAATAATGATAACAATAATAATATTAATAATAATAATAATATTAATAATAATAACAATAATATTAATAATAGTAATAGTAATAATAATGCGAATAATAATAATAATAACAAAAAAGTAATATATAAAAGTTATTAAACTTAAAAATATGTAAAGCTTGAATTAAATAAGTACAGGGGTTGTTTTGTCAATTTAAAAACTTTAAATATTAAAGTTTAGACATAAAATGTTAATAAAGGAAACAACAGGGACTAAATATGTAAACTTCGACAACCCAAACCCCCCTTCTTCTCCCCGTCGACCACCGGCCACACCTCCGGCCGGCCAAATCCGGCCACCCTAAAACCATCGAAACAACTCCATTCGTAACCCCAAAACCATTCCAACTGCTCCTGGACTCGAATCAAACGCGGTTAACCACCCTAATTGAGTTTAAACACCGGTTACAAAGCCTATTCGTTCGTGTAACCGAATCTTTTTAATTCATAGCCGTTCTGACATTAAAGCACAATAATAATCGAATTAACTTAACATAAACAATCATTTATCTATCTCCAATCGATTACACCCTTCAATTGCACCTGAAACAAACACATACATCGAATTCAATCATCACCTTCATCGCGAGACTGCATCTAGTCGAACACCACCCTCTTGAGTTCAAGAATCAAAATTGGTAGAGGGCTTTTAGTCCAGATCATCATTCGGAGCTATCTGCAAGTTTAATTTGATTATCATTGAAGATTGCTCGTCCATTTTACACCTACGGCCGCAACTTGTTTTTCGTTCATTCCTGGCATCATTTCGAATCGAATCGGGTAATTGAACACAACAATACAATCGAATTCACATGAGAAACAATAGCCCTAAACTTAATTTGGTTAGTAACAATGATTTGGGGTTCAATTTGGGGGCTAAACGATTCTAGGGTTCTTGGGAAAATTGGGAATTATGGAAACTTTGTTTTTAAGGTTTAAAAACCAATGTTTAAACGCGGCTGAGAGCCTTACTGGTAAAGCGTGTGACCCTTAAACAAGAGGTCCTCGGTTCGAATCCGGGGAACCTCATGTATTTTTTGGGGCCTTTTGGCCTTCAAACTGAATGTTAAAATTTTCTAAAAAATTATAAAAAAATCATTTTTTAAACTTTGTGTATTTTAAACCATTTAAATATTTTTCTGTACTTTATCAATAAAAATATCCTTATATTTTATTTAATATTCTAAAGTTAATGATATAGTTAGTATATATTTTTTATAAAATTTAGACTTTAAATACTAGTTTATACAAACCATTATTTCAACCATTGTTTTTAAATTATTGATTAAATCGTGTTCATTTTATTTAGTTACAAAACTTTATTTAAACTTTATAAATATTACAAGATTATTATAATTATTATTCTTATTACATATCTTTATATAAAATATAAATATATGGTTCCCAAGAAAATATAATTGATTTTCATTTGTTACAAATAATTGCCAAAGCCTAAATCCCACTTAGAACCCTAGTCCTCGTTAATTCATTGAAACTTATTATTAAACTTAAATCTTGTAAATATATATATTTAGGTGTCTTGTGACGATTCATTTTGGAATGACGTTTGTTATTCTTATTAATCTTCATTACCTACTTATTTGACATGTGAGTTTCCTTGCCCCTTTTTATATTATTTCACACTATTTTGGGGTGAAACATGTTACCTTATCAACATACACTTGTAAACGTTTAAACTTGTAAAACACTTGCAATTCATACTTTTATTTGTCATGGCTATTTGTGTTATTGTAAGTCTTATATGAGATATATATTTTGTTTACAATCATTAACTATTACTAGCCTGGCGACGTCTTAGATCTTTGGGCCTGACAAGCCTATTTGGTGCTAAAGCTGATGTATTGCCGGCTCCTGATGACGTATGACTTGTTCATCATGGGAACCAAGTACACTTAGTCAATCTTATAAACTTGTAATCAAGTCGAGGTTTGGTTGTAACTATATCTGTTCTATAAACTTGCGAACTCATAACCTATGACATGAATTGCTACTTGTAACCTTTGATATATTATGTATGTAAAACCCTTGGAAACTCACCAACTTTATAGTTGACCCTTTATTTTTAACATATTTCAGGAAATGCTCAAGTTTGAAATCATCATTTGAAGCTTGCAATAACTAGGATCTGGACATAGTTAAATGAATAAAATGATTATGTTATGCATGGTTTTGTTTGGAACTATTTCATGTTTTGAGACATATGATTGTATTTCTTTTGAAACTTATAATATTAATATTGGCATTTAAATTTAGCGTTATGTGACAATATATATATATATATATATATATATATATATATATATATATATATATATATATATGTAATTTACAAGTAGCAATTCATGTCAATAGTTATGAATTATGCAAATTTATAAAACACATATAGCTACAATCAAACATTGACCAAGAATAAGTTTACAAGTTTATAACGATTAGCTAGGTGTATTTGGTTCCCATGATGAACAAGTCATACGCCATCAGGAGCTGACAATACATTGGCTTTAGCACCAAATAGGCTTGTCAGGCTCATAGATCTATGACGTCGCCAGGCTAGTAATAGTTAATGATTGTCAACATATAATGTATCTCATATAAAGCTCACAATAACACAAATAACCATGACAAAAATAAGTAAAAATGAATCGCATGTGTATTTACAAGTATTAAGATGTTTATAAGTGTAAGTTTATAAGGTTAATATGATTCACCCCAAAAGGTGTGAAATAAAGTAAAAATAGGCATTGAAAACTCACATTGTATAATGATGGTTGTTGTGACACCCGTCACCAAAAGGTCCGTCAATTAACGTGGTTTTCCGTTAACTATTCTTTGAACATTCATTCCTCATCTTTATTAACTCCTTGTGTGGATATTATGCTTGCTTTATCATCGTTGTGCTTGTGCTTCATTATGATCATGTGCTATCTGTAAAAACTTTTAAAACTTTCATCACCGTTACCGCCAATTATACCGTTTTTACATAATATTATTATCATTAATAAAAACCATTTTTAAGTTATAAATATCATTAAATACATTTTTATAATTAATATAATTAACCTAATAAAGTCTTTTTTAACCGAAACAAATTTGGGAAACTCGGGGGTTAAGTGCAGGGACTAAAATTGACATTTTGCAAACTTGGGCTGGGTATATAAACCCATATTCCAGCCCTAGCCTCATTCATTTCACCTTCATCTTCTTCTTCTTCTTCTTCTTCTTCACCCATCTTCCTCTTCCTTGCACCAAAACCGCCCCGTTTGGTCTCGTTTTCACCGTCTAGACTTCATCTACAACCCAGTCTACTCCATTCTAGCAGGTAGACGACCTTGGTTGTCCCTTTTCTTGCTTATTCACGGCTGTCCAAACTAGGGTTTCGGGTGTTCGGGTTCAACCCGAACACATGAGGTCGTGAGGGTGCATGTGAGGTCTTTCTGCGTATGCTTCATGTTTGTGTATGTTTGTAGTGTGTTTCTGGAAGTCCTTGTTGTGTAAAAACCATGCTCGGAGCAGTCGGAGGCTGCTCAGCCACCCTGCAGTCGCGATTCTGCTGTTCAAGCGATTGGGTCTGTCATGCGATTGAGCCGTGCGACTGGGTGAGTTGTGCGACTGAATCATGCGTCTGAGTCAATCGTGCGACTGAGTTGTGCGACTGGGTGTGTCGTGCGACTGAGTTGTGCGACTGGGTGTGTCGTGCGACTGAGTCGTGCGACTGTGTGTATGTGTGTGATTGAGTCATGCGAGCGAATGAATATTTGCGATTGTGCGTGTATCGCACGACTGAAGTCCAATCGCACGAATGAAGGTTCAGTCATACGAATGAAGCTGATTCGTACGAATGAAGGTTGATTCGTGCGTATGGAGGTTGAGTCGTGCGATTGGGTGCTGTGTGGTACGACTGAATGTCAGTCGTACGAATGAAGGTTCAATCGTACGAATGAAGCTGATTCGTACGATTGAGTGTTCATTCGTGCGAATGGAGTGTTGAGTTGTGCGTCCGGTCTTGTCGTGCGACTGAAGTTGTTGTTGTGTGTGCATTCCTTCGTGTGTGTAGTGTATGTAAGACGTGTGGTTTTAAGGTGACATCGACACGGTTGCCATTACTAATGAAAATGTTAAAGTCAACGCTATCAAACTTACTAATGTTATTCCAAATTAAATTAACTTAACATTTTACAAGTAGCAATAACCGATTTATAACTACTAATATTTATCAAATACTTCTTTAATAACAATATAACTTTTACACAAATATCATCAGCAATGGCGACGATGTCTAGTACTTGGATCTACATAAGATCTAATACGTGTGTCTGTTTGTGTGCGCTACACGCGATCCAACCGATACAACCCGAACCGACCGAACATTATTATACGCTTTATACATATCATTAATGCTTAACAATAACTGTCAATTGGTGTTTGACCGTTCATTGCATACAACATTTGGATACATTGATCATACATACTTACCACTTAACAAGTGAGTTTCGTGGCCCCTTTTTACGTTTACAATATTTCAATCATTTACAAACTTGAGGGAAAAGTATGCTCACCCATTTTCAATGTTGTACAATTTACATACAATTTACATACTTGGAATCAACGTGATACTGTTTTGCAAGTACTTATCTGATACATGCTTGGGTCTGCTGTGTGGTTCTTTCTTTGCAACTATTTAATTCTAGCGTGGGAACCGACGGATAGGTATTGGTAGTACTACTGGGTTGACACCCCCACCCTTCTTCGTTGGTATACTAGTTAGTACCATCAGCGGCCAGGAACGGGCCGTTGGGTGAACATATTCCGACAATATCTTTGTGTACGTCGCTAGGTTTGGTTGCAAAGCTCATTGTCATGTGATTTTACTTACTTATAACTGTATGCACAGTATTCCACATCGCTTACTATACATCATCACTTACTTATTTACTATTTAAACCTGCGAGCTCACCAATAATTTTGTTGACCATTTTGAGCATATCTTTTCAGGTGATCATGCAAATTGAGGATCTAGGTGTGCTGCCTTAGTGGAGACCCTAGGATGCATTTTTGGGACTAAACATATTTGACAAACAATCATTTTGAAACAATTGTTGTAGTCTGATTTAACATCATTATTCTTTTGATACTTGTTCCCGGGTTGTGGGAATTTACATTACAATGTTATCATCTTTGACTATGTGAATCATTTAACATGTTTATGCTTATGGCTATGTTGTCGTGAATATTGACTAAACACGACACAAGTCCCCTTGTTGTCGGGTGTCGTCATGACACGTTTGTCATCATTTATTATATTGCAACTCTATCGCTTACCATGTGTTATGACGATCCCGATCTCGTTACATCCCCGTGTTTCCGCTTTTAGCGGGGATGTGACAGTTGTAGAGTACATAAGAAAGATTAGATGTTCAAGAGTCAAATGTGATTTTCTAAAGGATAAAAAAAAAGAAACAATAACTTGAGGTCGGAATTTATTACAAGAAGTTAGGACGATAGAGAATGTCAAAAAGCAAAAGGTAGATTGGAAAATGATTATTGTACCAATTTTAGATTCTGGACAGAATGTTTGGTAGGTGTTTGAACAGGTTTTAAAAATAGCATACAGTTTATAAAATTATAAAAATTTACTGTTGACTAGTTCAGAGTCTCCTGGACAACTTTTGTTCAGAAACATTTTTATAAAAAAATCCGTAAATAGGTCAAAACAGCAGCACAAGACAGAAGGTGCTGAAATGCGCACTTATCTTGTGAAGGCTATTGTTGAGTCGTCCGATTGAGTTTGAAGACGTATAAACTATAGTTAACAAGGTATTTCAATGAACTTAATATTGGAGTGTGATTATACTCAAATTTAGTTTGTTATGATCAAGTTATGGTCAGTTGAAGTCAGACTATATTCTGCCAAATATGTAGTAAGACACTTATGTGCACTTTTAAATTTGCTAAAGCATGAAACGGGTTAAAACAAATTTATTATATCGATTATGTATATTAGACTTCATTTGAGTTATAAAAAAATACTCCAAGACTTTATCATAGTCATCATTTAGAGAATAATCTTGTGGAATAACCGAATGCTACGGTATAGCCGTCCATATGCAAACGGGATTCTTTGTTTACGTTAGCGTGTTCTTAGTTTGATTTAGGAATGTTAGTGATTGTTATAAGGTTAGTGAAAGTTATAATGTTAATAATCAAATGATAATGATTAAAATTAAAAGAGATTTAGTAGAAGAAAGAATAAAAATAAGAACATGAGAATAATTGAATGTTAGGATGATTAAAACAATATAGATATACATAATATAAAAGCATTTATAAGGTTACCTTAGTATTAGAAACTTCTTGAAATTACTTGTAAAATTCTTGAAATTAATCATAACCAATAGATGAAAGAAGATATGAGAGTGATATTTTTGAAGAATGAGCATATGAAAAGCGTGGCCTAAAGCTTGCTTTTATAGTTGAGGTTATGAGGGAGTTATGAATGGTGTTAATGATGAGTTACAAGTCTTTCAAAAGGGGGTTATGATTGAAATTTGAAATAAATATAAAATTAAATAATTTAAAAAAGTAAAAGAATAATTATAATTTAAACTCTAAATTTATTAAAAATCTAATTTTAATTTAACAACTTCTTTTTTTTCATTAAATCTTTGTAGACTTTATAAATCTCATAAGAACTTGTAATTTGATTATTTATTTTAATTGAATATTTAAAATCTTATAAATATTAATAACCTTTTATAATTTATTTTATAAATTATAAAAATTATTATAAGTTGTTTAAATGATTTAATATATGAAAACTGAATAAAACAATTGTCAATATTGGTTAAATTATACATTTAGCGTATTTGATTCATTAAAATTATTAAAATAATTTAATAATTTAAGTTCAAAATAGGTTCAGGTTTGGGTTTTGACTTGGAAAATGGCGGGTGTTACAAACGGCTCGGTGTGTTATGACGTAAACTAAAATATCAAAATATAATTATTGAAAAATTGAATGAAAGATAATATTTACGTATATTACAAAAGTCTGTAAAATAACTATATTATCCTAACATGATTAGTGAAAGCATGAGTGATATTTGTGGTCGGAAATCACTTGTTATCTAGATTTTAAGGGTGGGGGGGTGTTTGTTTTATCACTTTATGAATGTATGTTAGAGTTTTATGATTGTTGGAGACAGCTTTCGGTGGTGGTTTGCATACACTGGAGAGAGTTAATGGAGAAATTATCATCACAAATTATCATCTTGATTTTTATTGAGCTGTTAACAACCGGCAAGAGAAATGAGAAGAGGGATTAATGCTCAATCGCAATGAATGAAAGACATTGAAAGCAAATAGCGGTTTTATTTGGCTGCGTGTATATGCTTTAGCATTTATGTTATAGCATTATATGTTATACTCTATTGTAAAGACATAAATGGAATAAAATGATTTAAAACTTGTATGTTTGGATAAATTACATCTCTATCCAAAAAGATGTATTATATAGTAGTATAAATATAAGTATTTAAATAAATTAATACTTAATTTAAATAGTATTTAGTTTTAAAAATATGATTTGTAACTATAAATTTAAATGTCAATTTATATTATTATAAATAAAATAAAGTTTAATGAAGTGAATTAAATAATATCATATTATTAAATAATGTATTAGTAATGTGTATTAAATTATACAATAATTAGAAGAAGTTAATTAAACGGGGGCAAAAATGAAACTATTGCATAAAACACTTGTACTATATGCTTAAAATGTTGTATAGATGTCTTATGAAATTGTCATCTTATCCTTTTAATATATATTATATAGTAGTATAGATGATATCAACAATCTATGAATCATAACTATAAAACACCAATAATCATAACCTTAAACTTTCAACAAATGATTTTTGTAATGTAAGAAAACTACGAATATATAGTGACTACTAAACCAAAAACAATGATCTTGCTCAATTAATAAGGCGGAATCTCAAAATCAAGAACAATGCATAATAGGGCTAAAATATCAAATAAAACAATGATGCAATGGTCGTTGTGATGACCATAAACATACTTATCATAAAATTCATATGGATCAAAATCATCGGTAGAGACACGAACAAACCAGAGTTCTTCAAACATCACTTGTGACTAATTCGGGGATGAAATTTTGATTCCGATTACTATGTTTGTTATTGGGAATAAGGGCGAGATAAATTAACTTTAGGGTGAGATTTCGTCTTTTACAATTACCTAAAGATATTTAACACAAAAAAGACTCATCTGGTGCTGGTTTTGTATGTAGTTTTTTAACTAAAACATTCCTCAAATGGAAAAATTAACAGAAAACGATAACGATGTTAACTATGTGTAGTTAAATGGATTCAAATATTAGTTTTTATGAAACCTTTAGATGCATATAACAATATTTAAACATTTGGATCCAAATGCCAATTTTTATTAAATCATAGGGATGAAAATGATACTTAACTCTAAAACTTAAAATGAATTTTTTTACTTCCGAATAATTTTTAAGGTAGGGCCGTAGTAAAAAAATGTTTAACATAAAAAGTCTAAGAATGATTTTAAACTTGACATGTATCCTTTTATTGTTTTAAAGGAAATAACATTATGGTCATACTTAAATCAGGTCATTGTATCAAAAATCTGTTCATTGTGTTAAAATATTTTTGTAATTGTGTTTTACATTTTAAATCATTTTGTATTATTTTTATCATTGTGTTATTTAGTGACGTTATTTGTCAATATGCATTTTTCAAACCCATAGTTGTTTAATTGAAAATGTTACTATTTATCTCTATATTTGATAAGATACTGTTCGCCCCATATAAATTTTTAATCTTAGTCAAAAGTGATTGTAAGTATAGAAAAGAGAAAAAATAATAATAAAGATATAAAAGTACTATTTAATTGAAAAATGAGAGAAAAACAATGATTTTAGTGTAATTGTAAAGATAAGGATAATGAACCTACTGTGAATGCTTTTACATACTAGAAATACGCAATATTGTTATATCGTCCTTTTATTTTTTTTAAAATTCACAATTATAGAAAAACACAACAACTAACAAAAATACACAATGAACTACATTAAATATATAATGATGAGCTTAAATCATATAAGTTTAAAAATCTAAGAATAATTATTATCTTTTGATATAATAATATTACATTTGTTTTATAAAAACTTATCGTTTTTATGGTGTAACTTTTATAAAAAATAGTATTGTACATAAAAGTTATGAACGTTTTAAAAAAGTAAGGAAACTTGAAAAAAGTTAAGAAAAGTGACAATGTCAATAATACTACTTTAACAAATGTATTTCCTACAGTTGAATCTTATAAATAAAAAAGATTGATGGTTAAAATTACTTATTACATTTTTTAGATTTAAAACACTTTTATTTGAACCATTACCTAATTTTTATTTTAGAACATATTATATTTGATCTCGAAGTCCTCAAATTTACAACTTATTTAAAAAGGAACATTGAGAAAAATATTGTTAAGTTAATATAAAGTTTGACAACAGTAATGCATTTTTATTTGAGAATTTTACCAAAATGATCAAGATTGACTAATTTTTCTTTTATCAAAATCATCTTGATTTTTCAACCTACAAATCTTATTATCATACATGATCTAGCCAATCTCAACCCGTCTATTTTCTACATTTCAATTTATAAGCTACAAGCTTAGCTGACATATGAGGTACTGCAGTAAATTGAGTTAACTCGCAACCAACCCTGTATCACATGTCAGCCTCCATATTCAGCCGATAACCTTTAAAAGTTAGAGGCTTAGCCGACACTAAAGGGGGTGGCATGAACCGTCGTTGTCAGCTAAGCTGACTTGTAGGCTCAGCCTACAATTGTAGGCTAAGCCCATATCTTTATAGACTTAGCCGACATCTAGGTAGGGAAAAACAACAAACCAGTACACAAAACCACGTTAAACGTAAACTCCTAAAAAGAAATATTTATCACTTTTTTGAATTCATGAAAACCTAAAAAAACTCCACCTATGAAATATGTATGTTTTTCCTAAACAATCTGCTCCATCTAAAAAACATTCTTACATTCCATGTCATCCGTTACTTATCATAACCATTTTATTTTCTTACACAACTAACTAAAATATAACACACCAACGATCTCCACTACACCTTGGTTTTCTTCAAATCTCAAACTAGTTTCACACCACCAAATCCTGTCTCACCCTCGGTTGCCGACCACACATCTCTCACAACCTAGATTTAAAAAAATCTTCTTCCTACATACACTTTCCATAGTGATTTTGTTATGAGCACTTATGACTTAAGATATAACTTAAAATATTAAAAATCCCTCAACTCTGATCATAACCGTCTTGTATATAACTGTCAAGTTTCGCCGATACACTCCAGACTTTTCCCGGATTAAATGCAAATTGAATTCATAGAACAAAAGAAGGAAGAGTAAAATCGTAATCTGGCAATACCACATGAACCACAAGCTTAATTACCTTATTTATTTATTTATTTATTATTTTCATAGTTTTTATTAGTAGGGTCTAAAATAAAAATAAAAATAACACAATAACAAAACTTGTAGCTTACTCTAATCAACGTTTAAAACATGCATATTATTACATCGTCTACATACTCCACCGGAGATATACACCTCCTCAGGTCGCCGGAGTAATTGTCGCCGGAGTAATTGTCGCCGGAGTTCTGAACGATGAAGACGCCAATAGAACGAACGAAATGGATGATATTAGTGGCGACAATATGGATACAAGCGTTTACTGGTACGAATTTCGATTTCCCTTCGTATTCAACTCAATTGAAATCGGTGCTGGAGATATCGCAGGTGGAGCTGAATTACTTGTCGATGGCGTCGGATTTCGGTAAGTTGTTCGGATGGTGTTCCGGTGTGTTGTTGTTGTGTTTTCCAGTGAGTGTTATCGTTTTCATGGCTGCTTTCGTCGGATTGTTTGGTTACGGTCTTCAATGGCTTCTTATTCAGAGACTCATCTCGTTGCCTTATTTCATGGTTAGTTGTTCGATTTCAATTGTGAAGTTGTGATTACGTTTTACTTTTCGCTATGTGTTTTAGGGTTTATTGTTCTGTTTATTGATTGATGAATGAATGTTAATTGTGAAAATCGGTGGATGTACGAAAATTCTTACACAATTGTATTGATTTCATGATTTGGGATAGAAGAGGATTTTGACTTTTGAGGGTCAAATTGAGCTGAAGTTTTGAATTGGAATCTGATGTTATTTGGTGGAAATGTAGGTTGTTTTTTGACTCTTGCTTAAGAAAGTCAAAATGCACTTTAGTTTGGTGGTCTGATAAGTTGTTGGCTGGACATTACTGTAGTTATGTAACTTGTGTGGTAGAACAAGCAAGCTTGTTTGGTAGGTTGGTGACTAGTAGGTGAATGAAGATATAATTAACTAATTGTAGTTTGTCTTTTGTTTAAGAAATCAAAAAATTATAAGAAAATGAAAATAGTTTAACACACCCAAACTTACCATTGTTAAGTAAATGGGTCGAAAATAGCAACTCTAATCCTTTACTTTTTGTCTAAACAAATCGTTGGTTGGCTCTAACTTAGACTTCAAGGTACATTTTTATTATTCATTTTCAGAAATCATAGACAGCACTTTCAGCCAATGTATGTGACAATTGGTCTATTCGGGCTAGAATTTATTGCTAATTATCATAGACAGCACTTTCAACACTTTAAATGTCAGGTAAAGCAATGGACTTACTGAAGCCTTATACAATCACAAATGTTTTACTGTGTTGTTTTAATCTTTTATTGATCTCCTTATAATACTTTATAAACTCTTACCACAATCTTAACACTTGACAGGCCTTTATTCTGTGTTTATCAGCCGGTTGCAGTATCACCTGGTTCAACACTGTTTGTTTCGTTTTATGCATCAAAAACTTCCCCAACAACTCACCACTCGCGCTATCGCTCAGCATTAGTTTCAATGGCCTAACTGCAGCCTTATACAATCTCATCGCCACTAAAATAAGCTCACACGATAATACTGACAGCACCTCTTATCTTATTCTAAATGGATTCCTCCCATTGATCACTTCTATTGCTGCACTATTCCCCATCCTCCAAAGCCCTGGACACCACCTTCAAGTAGATGACACAGGCAACAAAGATGATGCACATACATTCTTGTTTATGTATATATTAGCCGCCATTACTGGCCTGTATCTTTTCATTTTAGATACACCGTCACAAAATATACTTGTTGTGGCATTGTTGTTGATAGTGTTTCCTTTGGTAGCACCAAAGATTATTTATGGTCTTAACCGTGCACACCATGTTGAAGAACAGAGTTACAAATTGATGGAAATTAACAATTATAATGAGTTTTCTGAAGAGCAATCAACTTCTGTCTTTAACCTGGATGGCTTTGGTGTTATTGATAAGATGATAAAGAAAGATCAGTTAATGGTTCTTGGTGAAGAACATACTGCTAGGATGCTGGTGACTCGGATTGATTTCTGGCTTTACTACATTGGTTATTTTTGTGGGGGTACTATTGGGCTCGTTTACAGCAATAATCTAGGACAAATTTGTCAATCACTTGGGTATGGTTCCGAGACTGAAGCCATTGTTACAATGTATTCCACATGCTCGTTTTTTGGTCGTCTTATATCAGCTGTCCCGGACTTGTTTACCTGCTTTCACCCGCCCCATACGAATATGAGTAAGTTTACGGCTTGTATGTTCATCTTTAATGCATGTCACACTAACTATTTCTAGTAGACTGTAGAGTAAGATGCATGGGATGGTTGGATAATAGTCAAACAAGTCTGGGTTAAAACGAGTCATTTATTTATTACGGCTTGAAACAAGTTCGTCTTGCTTGCAAACAATTTTTTAGCAAGGTTGATTTTCTATAGTTCTATGTAAATGGAAAATAATATTATTAAAATAATAATCTAATAATTTGAACAAAGTTGCCTTTATTTTGTATGATTAGAAATATATTTTGGGTAACTTTCCCATTCAACCTATTTCCCCATTTTCTTGTCACATTTGAATTTAAAAAAAAAATTAAATCCAAACGCTCATACACAAGTAAATGGGTCAAAATTGCAACATTTAATGTTTAGCTTATAACTTTCTCCAGAATGGCATACTAGTAGAACCGGATGGCTAGCACTTTCACTCGTTCCAATGCCCGTTGCATTTCTTGTGCTATTTTTCGCGGGCAGTAAGAGCAGCCTGAGTTTAGCCACTGGGCTAATTGGTATCTCCTCTGGATTTGTGTTTTCAGCAGCCGTATCAATAACTTCCGAGCTGTTTGGTTCAAAAAGCACAGGTATCAATCATAACATCCTGATAACCAACATTCCATTGGGATCATTGTTGTATGGCATTCTTGGAGGTGTTATTTATGACCACCACATTAAAAGCTCAAAGGAGATGGTTTCTGTAGGAAGTTCAATCGTGTGCATGGGTCGAAAATGCTATATCGAGACATTCGGGTTGTGGGCCTGCGTTTCTTTGTTAGGCTTGGGTTCGAGTTTTCTTCTATTTGTAAGAACAAAAACAGCTTATCAAGATTACTATAAGAGAAGAAACTTGGTTTTAGAGGAAACAACTTGCACCCTCTGATATATAGAGATGCACAAGCAGGCTTAAATGGTTGAGCCCGGAAATTGCACTTCGGTTGGGCCTGAAAGTAGGTAATTTAGACATTGACCCAGTAAGCCTAGTTCTAATCTATGCTAAATTGAGCCCAAAAGTTGAATATGATTTATATCATTTACTGTTTGATTAAAAAATGTGGGTTGGTTCAAGCCCGGTCTTAATGGCCCAGTCTGTTGAGCCCAATGTGTGTTTCTTGTGTACCATAAACGATTTTTTAATTTTTTTTTTATATTATTTCATATTCTTTTATGTTTTGTGTATTCTATTGCTTTGTAAAACTAATCTCAAGTATTTCAGGTGATTAGATTTTAAACTGGGAAACTTTAATTGGAAAAATAAACTCTTGTTTAATAAAATCTCAAGTCATATGCAAGCCTTGAAATTAAAAACCATCCCTATGCAAAAAATAATAATAAACCGAGGGGTTTCTTCTCGATAGTGTTTTTGGGTGAGTTAAACCTACATCGTCAAAATTAGCATCGTTGACATCCATCCTCATAATGACTCACCCTAGTATTTGGAATAGTACCAAACGCTGTTTAGAAAAAAATAATAATTCAATGCAATACTAAACTCCCAAAAGTGCCCTTTTATCCACAAAATAAATAAAAAGAATATCAAACGAGCCAAAACTAATCAAATAATCCCACATAGAACATATTAACATAAATGAGAATTGTAACTCATTTGAAGGCATAACTCTTATTTTGCTTAGCGTATTTCCCATATCTTTTTGAAATGCCTGCATCCAATAATGTGTCCCATAACTGCAAGTAAACAAAGAATGGTTTCTGTTAAAAATAAAAACATAAACCGAAAAGGCCTGCTAACTAGCATGTCGATTTTCCAGTTAGATGGCTAACAGTTTAACTATTATTTTCGAAAATAACAAGCCAGCAACTAGTGTGTCAAAACAAAAGGTATAGCAATGTATACCGCCAATTTCCCTTTAGAGCCAGCAATGGCAAGCAAAAAAGGACAATCTTCTGAGAATGACAATGAAAACACAGCTCCCTGACAAATCAAAACATAAAAAAGTATACAAAAGATGTAGACTTAACATGAAAAACATTTAAACATAACATAAATGATAAATCCTATGCACAAATGGTCTGTTTGTGGAACCCAATGTGAAGGTTCACCAAATGAGCCCTATGTGAGTGTATTACTTAATGTTATTACTTTTCAGTAACTATAAGAACACATCAGAGAAAACTCAATGGACCCCACCAATACCGGCGGTGCTAGACAAGCATAGGTTACGCTAGACAAGTGACATTCAATAGGTTAAGACAGTAAATGTGTGAGTGAATAAATAAAGTCGAGATACATACAGCATTGGGATTCTGTGAGGCAATACATGAAGGTTGGTTGTTTGACAAATCCCATAGTTTGACCTGTTAGAAAAGAAAATATTAACACCATAAGATGCTATGCAAGTATGCCATGACACGAGAGATGTATATTTAATGAAATCGAATACTAGATTACCATTTTGTCTTCAGAACCAGTTGCAAGAAGCTGGAAAGAAACAATAGAATGTTAACTGTGATTAAATAAAAAAATAAAAATAAAAAGCTAGGGCTACACTGAAGTCTTACATTTGGCACCAAAGGGTTATAAGAAATAGCACAAACGGCTTTATCATGTGCATGAAGAGTAAATTTAGGCTTTGAATCTGCGAATGAACTGGACGTTGCGGTTCTGATATCAAAACCAACAACTGTACCATTCTCTAGACTCGCCTGGAAACAAAAACAGGTCAAATAATAATCTAGCAAAAAAACAAAGAAATTCTCTAACAAATTCTCTACCACTAGAGCTTATTTAAGTGTAGAAAACCACACACTTTCAAACATGTAAATATGCAAAACTAACCACAAACAAGTGTTGGTCATGTGGGTCCCACGCCAAGCTCTCAACATCAGCACCAACAGACCACTTAAACCCAGGGTGTGAAGGAACCCTTCCATCCCTCTGCAACGTAACAACAATGATATCAACAAAGAAATCACATTTTGTGAAACTTTTAACTGGTATCTGAGTGTTAGTGATATAGTTTGATGATAAATAAGTTCACTCATATTTCATTCTTGGAGAAAATTTGCAGCCAATCAAAGCATTTTATGAATTGAAATACGAATGTTGTTTACACCAGAAAACATTATTCCATTTATGTATGAATTTTGACAAGACAATCACCATGACTACTGTATGATCAAAGGATCCACTGAGAAGCACTTCGCGTTCATTATGATTCCATGCAACTGCTTGAACCTGAAAGGTTGAACACAAATACTGGTAAGTCCCAAGAAGGTATGCAAATATAGTATGTATGTAGAGCATATATGCTTATGATCGGGTTTTAATGTTTTAACATACAAATTTTGTTTCTAATTAATCCGAGTTATATAGAGTCAAATAATCAGGTTCGAATAATCAAATGACAAAACCTCTTATTTTTCCGTAAGTATGTCATGTTTGGTTATTTTATCAGTTAATTCCTAAAGATTAAGAATTTGCCAAACATTTAAAACATCTCATGATTGCCTTGTCTGTATGGTGCTCCATGGTAATTTTGCATTTGCCGGTAGCTACATCCCAAATCTTCACCATTTTATCAACACTACCACTCGCAAGAAGATTCCTGATTATCAAGATGACAAAAAGACATCAGCATCTAAAAACCAATCTACAAAGCTCTATTTAAATATCGAAAACACACCTATATTCCTTATTCCAAGCTAGAGCAAGTACAGGACCAGTGTGACTATCTTCTCTGTACTTGATGGATTTCTACAATTACATAGATAATGATAATATTAAAGGAAAACCAAAAAAATTACTGAATAACTAAAAATATGATAAAACAGTTGAAGAATTAATGAATACCTTGACCTTCTTTCCTTTCTTCTTTTTCTTCTTCTCAGCAACACCACCTAATATGAGCGACGGTTCGGCTTCATCAATCTGAAGAATTGGGGAGACATGTTAGAATGTTATTTGAATACTGATTAAAAGCCTACAATTATATTACAAAAACCAAAATCGCCATACGATATCAAGGTCCCATATTTCAATTCCTGGGTCATCCATCATTCCCACTGCCATGAAATTCCCTGCATGCATACAAAATCAGTGAGCTATAACACAACATGCCAACTATCCAAAGTAGATAATTAAGCACAAATTACATTCCCAGATGAAGAAGAGAAGTTTAAACAATTACTTAACAGCAATAGTGGCGATTTGGTTTCAATTATTTTATCCTTTTTCATGTTAGACATTTGAGTAACAGCATTAAAACAGAAGTACAACATAATTATCAAAGGAGTAGAAATGCTTTACAAACATAGGAGTAGAAGAACTAAAGAAATGAATGATCTCAATAGGTAAAACATAATTACCTTTTTCTCCACCTCTAATCGGACAATCAAGCCATGCTGTGCATAGTGGAAAATGATTGATCCTAAAATCATGGTGAACATACATATTCATATCACCAGCTGGGTCCTCTATTATATAAACCTGTTTGAACACTCAAATTAGCATACCACAATATAAAAAATGACCAAGGAGTAATATTCTTTACAATCACATGCCTGTAACTGACTCATCTCATCTGCAAAATGTGCACAAACTACAACAGCGTCTTCGGATTTGATGACTATGTCTTCAAGCTCTTCAGAGTCCTCATCCTGACGAAATATAATAAAAAATACCAAGGCTGCAATTTTGGCCTTAAAATCAAAATCCAAACAGAAGTTTGATTAAGAATTATGAAACTTACATTTGTATCTTTAAGATAAGGGTCTAATTCATTGCTAGGATAGAAGGTGTCCCCAATCCCAGAACCAAATATGTCTATTGCTGATGACCAAAAATAAAAATAAAAAATTTCAGGGGAGGGGATGGGTTTACAATGATAGTTAAAGAACAGAACATGTTGCAGAATATAAAGATCTTAAGGCATACTATATACAGGAAAGGTGTTTGGATATATCAACTATTGCAACTTTTATGTGCAGTAAACGCTTTTGAGTATGCAGGTAAAACTGTAAAAGTGATTATGACTATGATTTTTTTATTACTCGGGGTGAAAATAATGGTACTAAAAAGTTACTGATGAGCATTCACAGACTTAACCAACTACATATCCAATCCTGATTCTTCAAGCCACAATAATTACTTTCAAAATGCACATCCAAACAATATATTAAAAAATAACAGAACAAACAACTATTGACAAATGAAATACCATCATCCTCATTATCATAATCATCCATGTTCAGTTCATCGAGACCATCTGCAATGTCTGGAAAGTTTAATCCACCATCTCTCTTACCAATTGCATTAGCTGCACCCAGCGCTTGCTCGATTTCAGCAGGCTGTTTGGATGCATCAACACTCATATCCTCATCATTATCCTCACTTTCAACATCTACACTGCAAACATCAAACACAAGTAAACACACAGATCAAATAATCCTTTAAAAAAACTATCAATTAGCATAGAACTATGCATACCATACATTATTAGAAGTCGAATCGTAACCTAAACATACCTATTTTCAAGAATGACTAACTTCTTCATCTCTTCAATTTCCTCTTTTGTCAGAGGATCAGCTCTTGAAGGGACAGATTTCAAAGCCCCTTTTGGCACCCATGATAACGCCGTAATCATTCTTCAAAATTCTTCAGAAAACACACGATAAATCAATAGTTATTAAAAGTGTTTATGCTAATTATTGTGACAAAGGAAGTATTACATACTCACAATAAAACATCAATATATGACATCAAATACATGAATTTAACATTAAAAGGGGCTTTAAGTGTTACCGTTCGTCGGCCGGTGATCGGTGGTGGTTGAAATTGGAAGATGATCGGAGAGGGTTTAGGGTTTTGGTGGAAGCAAAACGTAACGTGAAAGATGGTTTTCATGCACTTTTAATATTATATCATATTTATTTACAAATATATTATTATTGAAATATATATATTTGTATCTTTTATATATATATGCATTTTCTTTTCTCTTTTTTATAGGCATATCCACCGTTTTGAATGCCGGAACGGACCTGCCGGTAGAACTGGAAGTCGAAGGGGTGTTCGTTTTGGAGAGGTTTGACCGCACGATTCGTCCTGCTGCGGTGGTCGGACTAGGAACCGGAACAGTGGTCGGAGTGTATTTTGGGTTTTTTTGGACTATAAAATACACATATAAATTACTTTTATTGATATATATATATATATATATATATATATATATATATATATATATATATATATATATACACATATAATATCCTATATATATATAATTATGACGTTATCCGGTTATTAAATCCACACTGGACCAGTAAGACATCTGGTTCGACGTTCGATCCGGTTCTAAAAACATTACAATATTTTAATCTTATATTAGGATTTACATTATGATTTTTTTTACGACTGCAACTCACTCATCTATTTTTGCTCTTAAACCATATCATATGTTAGAATTTAAATCATGATATTTTCCAAAAAGTTTTTTTTAACTATATGACATATTATGATTATTTGAATTAAAAAGATAGGTATAATAGTCTACCGGTTATGTTATATCCTTATTTAAAATAAATAAATAAATACAAGATTCAAACTATTTTAAATAAAAATATTTAGTATTATCCTTTTAGTTAGATAATATAACATTATTATAAGTTGTCAATAGTACATATAAAACTACTACAACACAAAAGTAGGATTGTCAAAATAAAGGAAATTAGACAACATAAGACAAATTTTGAAAGTGTCACTAACGTGACATATATTGTATTAATTAGGAGTGAACCGAATCAAGAAACTAAACTACAATAATCAACAAAAATGGCTAACAAATGGTTTGATTTTAATTTGATAATCGACTCTATTGGTCTATTTACGGTTAAATACATTTACAAAACCATCACAAGATGGTTGTGATGGTTTAGTGGTCCCAAAAGACCCGGGTTCAAGCCTTCTTTAGGTAAACATCTTGAATGATCACTCTTATTAAAAAAAATACATTTACAAAGCCAAACCACTTATTGCATTTAAAAAAAAATAAAAAATATTTAACATTAAGTAAAAAATTCAAGCCTGTTTATGCCCTTAAATTTGTTGAAATCTTATAGACTTGACCCAAATAAACCAAGCCTAAAAATAAAGGCATATTGATTGTTTAACCAATCAGCTTTACATGCACAATAACTAAAACTTCATGCTACTGTTCGGTTATTGGTTAAAACCAAACCAAACCAAACCGTACACACTCAAAGTATCAATCACACCCGGTATCAATAACAAACATTTTGTGGTTGGACAATTTTGGACATTTTAATCTTCATAATAACTTCAATATATCAATTTTAGAGATGAATACTCATACTGTTATTTGCATATGTTGCACCTATGCATATGTATTTATACATAAATGCACTTATACCGCTATACGCGTATACATATTAGTATAGTACTACAATGCTGAACGAATCACAAACCTAAACAAGGGAACGTATCGTATCTGTATCATAAGAAATACACGAGCTTACAACTAACATTATATCAATATGTATCGCTATATAACCATCCACCAATGAGAATGACAGTAACAATGACACAAGGATATTCTTAAACATAAACGCAAAACGAAAACGAAAACAGAAAGAACCATTAGCAATGAACAAGATTAAACAAGTAAAAGATTGTTGAATCCAAAATTCTCATTGAAGTATGATACCAAAGTCTAACAGAACCACAAGTAACAAAAACACTTCAACCCTACTTCAATCAAGAAACCAAAAGGTAACAAAGCTTCTAAAACTACATTCAAAAGCCAAAACTATCAATGGCAGTAAGACAAGAAGTTAAACCATATAAAACCTCTCAATCCTTCTTTTCAACTGCAGCCTTCTTCTTTGACGACGCCTGTGAATACAAGAATGTACCCAAAATAGCAATGGCTGACCCAAGCGCGTTCAAAGCCCTAACAGGATTCCTAAAAACAATCACACTAGACACAATCACAACCACTCGTTTCATCGTGTTCCCAACTGAAAAGGTCAATGGGCTAATATCATCAAGTGCTTGATAAGATGATTGATTATAAAGATGATAAAACACTCCAGATATCATCACCCATAGGTAAAAAGTCGACGGCGTCCCAACACTTGCAATTGCTTTATGATATCCAGAAACCCATTGAGACCCTTCAACAAAGATTGCAACAGGAAACAGGTAAAAGAATGAGAGGATTGTAATCCACCCATACAAATTCAACCCATTTACTTGCTTAAAGTTCTGTAAACTCTTCTTCGAGTAGATGTTTCGCAACACGAATCCTACATTACTGATCATAGCACCCCACAACCCACCAAGATTGAAGGAAACTTCAGTAACAGCAGCTAAAGAACACCCCATAACAATTGGCAAAATTGACAACCAAACAGATAAAGGGTAAGAATCACCTAAAGCAGAAGAAAACACCACAGAGAACACAGGTTCTGCAGACTTTATAACATGAGTGAAAGAAACAGCAACTTTAGAGAATGAAACACAAGCAGAAATGTGACCAATTGTGTGAAACAGTGCAGGACCCAACAGAGCAATTATAAAAGATTTATCAACTTTGGGGCAAGGTTGAAGCTTTGTAGCCCAAAGAACCAACATCCATACAGAACCAACAAAGAGCTGAAAAGAAGCAAGAAACCATGGATATGGGAAGATGTTCAAAGCTTTCTTATTGTAAATATTGAACACAATGTTCTGAAAGTACCAAAATCCAAACACAATCGCAAGCTGCAGAGTCTTATTAGGGTTCTTCTCTATTTCAGTTTCTCCATCTGGGGTTGAATCTTGAGAGCTTTCAGACGCTGATTTAACGATCTGTGAAGTGGGTTTTCGACCAAAAGTGCTCAACCCACATGGGGATTTAACAAACATACTAACTTCATGGATCTGTGAAGTGGGGTGAATCTTGATTTTGTTAAAGCTCACGACTTTAAGCTTCGATTGATGAGAAATTGAGGTTCTTGAAGCAAGATTGGGAGTGTTAATAGGGTGTTTATGCAGTGATTTGGAGAGTGTGAGAGATGATGAAGGATGAAGATTCATCGACATCATCATACTGCAAGTGAAAGTATGAAAGAAACCCTTTGATCAGATGGATCAATGGGAGAATATGAGTGGGGTTGGTGGTGTTTAAGGTAGCGCCGTAGCGTCTGAACACTGAAGTAGAGAGTAATAATATAAGCTTAGGGGAAAATTGGCCGATTGTTGATGGTGACTTGTTTGGGCCATCAAGATTTGGATACTTTGGGCCATGGGACATAGCAATAATATAGCATTAGCATTTACTTCATTTATGACTCACGTGGATTTGAGGTGTTTACGGTCTGGTTTGATCGGTTTATGAACAAATTAAAGATGTTATTTATAGCTAAAGGTTGGTGTTTATGGTCTGGTTTGATTGGTCTTGACGGAAATTTTAAGTTGGTATGCTAGCTATGGTTTTTGGAAATGACAAACCAAATTAGTTGGGTTGTGGGGGTCGACTGGTTTTATAGGTTTGTTGTTTAACGGTTTGAACCGATCTTTGTACTTTTTTTAAATCATTGATTTATAGTAAAAACTCTAGAATGATAAAATGGTTCATGACTATAGTATTATAAATAACTATAGATTCCAACTGTGGAAACAAATATAGACAATAAAAGTTAAATAATAGGTACACTTTACACAATTTATCCAAGAATACTAAACCCTTAATCTAGCTGACCAGAACCTTGAACAAAACCAAATGATCTCAACAGTACCAAAACCGTTGGGGTCCAAGAGGCAAACTTTGCAAATTTTGTTTGAATAGATGAAGTTGTATGAATTTTAATTATAAAAAAGAATCAATAATCACTGACAAGTTGATATTGAACTTCAACGGTAACTATGATCAGCAACAACTTGACCACCAATAATAACTGAAGTATTAGTAGCAAATGATCAGTGTTAACTTAATAAGTAGTGGAAACTAACCAACAACAAGTGATAACAATTAAGAGCATTCACACTAGATTCTCTTTTTTTATGAGTATGTGCCCTATATTATTGGGAATGTTTATAAGTGGTTATGAGTAGATGATAGAGAAAAGGTAATGATAAATGTATAAAAAACATTATTCAATTGAAAGAAGAGATAAAACGTAATGCTTTTCAGTGCAATTTTAAGAATGGATATGAGAAAACTGACGTGAATACTCTAAGTTATTGTTTGAAATCGTACAACAAGCTATTGACGATAACTCACCAACAAGTTTCTCATTGTCAAACAATTATGACTCTTAAATTTTAACCAACTACTGAAACGTTACGATTTTTCTTTCACTGTGTAGCGCAAGTACATGGCTCATTTTAAACATCAATTACAGATAGGAACGTTGGTACGGTTTTCATAACATAAACATACCTGTTTTTGTGTCCTTTTGTTTTATCCGATTTAACATTTTTTAGTACAACCAAAATTACTTCAAACTAAAAATGATATTACATGATTCAAGATACTATTCAATATATATACTCCCAATATATAAAACCTATAGGGTTTGTAGAACAATTTATTAGAAACAAACATATAATAATTTCAAGAAAAATGCATTATCTATATCCATCCAAACAAATACAATTATGATTCTTATGATTATAATTTCATCTTCATCTAATACAACGACAAATTCCCTCTAAACACCATCCAATTAACCCAGGTGGGCACAAATGAGCACAATCTTTAATAGATTTACAATGACGTTCTGAAACATCAAAAGTTACGGTGTTAGCCACATTTTCAACATCATTGACTACATTTTTATGAGACTTTTCCATTTGTGCTTCTAACACTGCAATAATGAAAAGAAAAACATATATTAGCATGTATTCTTTATATGTTTTGAAAACTAATGATGAACATTATAAATCTCAAAACAAGAAGAGATAAAAGAGGGTGATGATAACCGTAAACATTGAGCAATAATATTGTGGCAAGAAAAGCAAATTTGAACAAAGCATTTGTCATATTGATCTTCTGGTTGTTTGGTTGAGATGTGTTTGTGTTGTGAACTCACGCTACTCATCTACTATGAATTTATAGCCATTTAAGTTTTTAAGAGTTTATGTGATATCAAAATTTAGATATTCATTTAATATTTGATTTAATGCTACTTTGCAAATATAAGGTGAAAATGGTAACTTTAATATAACTATATATTGTTGTATTCCTAAACGCATTAATGAATAATACGTTGCGACAAGACCGTTAAATGGAAAAAAACAGAAGTAACAACGTTAAACCACACACGCACGTTACAACGTGTTAACTCTTAAAAGTTAAACTGAAATGTAAAATGAAAATTTTATAATAGATGAAAAGTATATGGACTAAAATTGAAAGTGAAAAATTATGAGGGTTAAATTGTAAAAGCTGTAAAACTATTGAGTTTAAAATTTAAAAAAAAAGTACAACCTTTAATGCTCATTTTATAACCATTGATGTCTCCTTAAGTTGATCATTAGTAATATTAAGTTGGCAAATTAGATTTTAATAATCTAAACTATTACTCATTGGCCGATAATAATTCATACTATTGAATAGGCTGGTAATAATCCTAACTTTTATTTTTATTATCAACCAGGGGCAGAGGATAGTGAGGGTTGGGGGGGGGGGGGGGGCGCCCTCCCTTTTTTTTTCGTCGGTAGTGTTAATTTTTAGCCCATTAGTGTAAATTTTATATAATATCGAGTTCGCCCCCACTAAATAAATTTAATTTCGCCTCCGCCCCTCCTATGGAGATGTTCAAGCTCCGCAACTGTTATCAACAACAATCTCACTAAAATAATTATTAAAAAATTTACGCTTGATTTCGACTCAATTTCGTTCACAATAATGATTATGAACGAAACGAAATAAAAAAATACAACCTAAATCGAGCCTAAAAGAAGTATAAATCGAATGTGAATGTATGAATTATACTTTTGATACTGCTGTTGTTAATAAAAATAAAAATTGAGATTATTACCAACCAAATCAATAATATGTATTATTATCGACCAATGAATAATAGTTTGAATTATTAAAATCCGATTTGCCTATTTAATTAAATATAACGAAAGAATTATTTTTGTTACTTAAAATTATATCTGTCACACGAAACTAGTCGAGTATGATAAATTAAATTTCAGCTAGATTTTCAATTATTTGGTAGTTTAATCAATGCATTGAATTTAAGATGTTCTATTAAATTATATAAAGTGTAAATCGTAAGAAAATATTTTTTTTTGATTTTTTCCTTTAAACGACCAACAAATACTTTAAGCTCGGTCACCCGGGTAGACCTATTGGTACCCACGCTCACGAACACAGACAGTGATGGTGACCCGACCCGTCCACCATTTCAGGAGATACTCACCATCCAAACGCTCACTATGATCTTTTGTGAAACCTCTAGCGCACATGAAGCATACTGCATCAAGTAAGACTCGAACCCATGGCCTCCAATATAGAAAACAATAAAATACATCATCCCAAACCAATTTATCTAGAGCTCACTAATATAATAAAATACGTTCTACATGTGCAGTTCTAAACAAACAATTAATACAAAGCTTTGTTGGTTCAGTGATGGTCGGCGTTATGGTTTTAATTTTTGATTGATTTCCCTTTAAGAGGGCGTTTGAGTTTGCTTGTTTTAGTTCAAAATGACTTTTGACAAAAAAAACTTTTTAGCTTATGACTTTTTAAAATCAGTTTTTAAAAAATGTTTGAATTACCTTATAAATCAAAAAGCCAATAAGTTGTTTATGGGGATATAATATAAAATTATGGACTAAAAGAAGTTTTTCTTCTTAAAAATTCATCCCTCCTAACTTTTTCAAAACTATTTTTTAAACCTATTTGAGAAGTCATTTTACATTGCCAAACATTTTTTTGAACTTATTAAATTTTTAAAAGTTAATAAATAAAAAGTAGTTTAAAAGATAATAAATCTCAAACGCCCACTAAGTGTCTCACACATGGGCAGCTTACTTTAGCTTACGATATCTTTTATTATTATTTATAATTAGTTTTACATCAATTTATAAATTTTAAAATGCAATTTAAATTCTGCGTACACCGTTACAATATGATTATTTGTATTTGCATTTCAATATAAACTTTTTACAAAACCAAGCTAGTCAAATATTATATATTTTTACCTTTTTTTCAGTTTCATGTTTTCTTAACACTCAGTTTCACAATAAAATAAAATTAATTTTTGAATACCGTTACAACATATTTATCTATATCTATAATTCTATATAAATTTTACAGTAATCAAGCCGGCACAAATATTAGCTAGATTTTCAATTATGTGATCGTGTAGTTAATGAATTGAATTTAACATTTTGTTCTATTATATTATATATTACTATAGTTATATTACAAATTGATCGTATTATATTGCATGATTTTATTTAATGATATTATATTGTATTGTATTGTTGAGTTGTATTATGTTTTATTTTATTGTATTGTATTATATCGTATTGTATCGTATTACATTGTATTGTATCGTATTATAGTGTATTACAATGTATTGTATCATATTGCATTTGTAATGTATGGTATTTGTATCTATGTTAAATTATGTTGCATTTTATTGTACTATACTCTAATGTACTTTAATTTGTCGACACTACTATGTGATGAATTAATCTTTATAAATATTGGTTTATCTATTTAAAGTTTAATTTGATTAAGATAACAACTAAATTTTTTATTATTTGTTTGAGTTGGTTTTTTAGTTTGAGTCTAATTAGGAGTTATAGTTTTAATATAAATAGATGGTTAGGGTATTATAATTTTTTGGTTCAAGTATTTATTTGAGTTTATAATATTAAAGAGTCGTGTGAGTTCCACAAAATCATCGTGTTCATCGTCAATTTTGATCCGGTTGATTCCAACACTATGTTACTCCCATTACAATATTACGTAATATATGACATACAACAATCTGAAGAAAAATGTAATTAAATAATGCAACAAACGCATAATTTATGTTTATTCGAATATTGTTCTTAAAAATTAAAGACATATAAGTTGATTTGATGTTATACTACAACATTTGCATACTCCCTTTCGACACAATGGTGACTCCCATGGAGCACAAGGGAACTTTCGACAATCTGGATAATCTTTTTTACAACGAACTACATCTTCGTTTGGTGTAAAAGTTCTCGTTTTGGCAACATTTTCAACATTTGCCACTAACTTAGATTTTTCCATTTCAGCACCTAATATCACAACAACATAAAGAAAACTTACATTATCATGCATTGTATGTTTTTTAAACAAATTATGAATATATGCAATAAACTAAATATAGCATTAGAGAATAACCGCAAGTATTGAGCAATAATATCATGGCAAGAAAAGAAACTTTGAAGAAATCATTTTTCATCATGTCTTGTGATTGTTGGGTTGAGATGGGTTTGTGTTTTGAAATTGAGCGAAAGATTTAGAAGGAATTTATAGTTGTAGAAGAAATTTCACATATCATAAATTAGATTTTCAATTAACATAACTTAATGCTTCTTATAAATGTAAGATTGAGAGTTTATACTGGTTTTCTATTCTACAAAATTATATGCTTAAGGTTTCTAATCACTCTCATCTCTTGTCATAACATATGACATAATGTAATCTAACGTAATATAATACAATATGACATTATATAAGTGTTATAGCATAGTATGATATAATATTGTATGACATAATATGATATCATATAATATAGTATATTGTAATTGTAAGGTGATATGATATAATATGACGTGATGTTATACTATGTTATACTATTTAATATTACATTATGCTATAATATATTATGTTATATTATACTATATTACATTAGTTATATTAGTTGTTTTATATTCTTATATAGCCATGCCATTATTTGATTTGTTGATTTATTTTCAATAATATTTAATAATAAATATTTAAATATAAAGATATCAAATAATTGTGAATTGTCTTTTGGAGTTTTGGTTTAGTAACACCTGGTGTTTATCCTTTTTAAAATTTTGTGTGAATTTTAGTCACACAAAGCATAGAGATGGGTTTTAGAGAAAGGGGTGTTCACCGTTTAGAAAAATCAAATATGTTAAAAGTTATTGAGAAAATTGATTTTAGAAAATATATATAACTATTAGATGTAAATTTCTATTATTATAGTTTTTTACTATTATAAAAAAACTGAATTATTTTAAAAAACTTGTGAATTATTTTAAAATTTTAAAAAAAATATGAGTGACTTAATTGGAATATTTTCAAAACTATAGTATTCTGATTGGAACAAATAATAATATTAGTTACCTAATTAGAAGACTCTTAAATCTTTAGTGACCTGATTGAAACAAATAAAAATATGAGTGACCTAATTGAAACACTACTAAAACTTGTGTACTATATTATGAACACGTAATAAAAATACGAGTGACCTAAGTCTTTTAGTTATCTATTAGTACATTAATAATAATAGTTCTCTTTATAAATATTGTCTTTGTATTTATGTTGACCTAATAATTCAACATATATACATATATATATATACATATATATATATATATATATATATATACATACATACATACATATATATATATATATATATATATATATATATATATATATATATATATATATATATATATGCCGGCTCAATGTTTTTAGAGGCCCAAACGAACTAAAAAATAAGGCCCTTATAATGAAATTGATAGAAACCATCCTTCTTTATTCAAGACTTAGAACCTACATGCTTAATTTAATAAAACAACAAATAAAAAGCAGCTTAAACATCCTATGTATTTATGCCTAAACACTAAAATACCAATTAGCAAATCATAAAAAACTAGATTCTTAAATTACTATAAACGTTAACCCACAAATACTAATTATCAAACAAAAAACCAAGATTGCAGGAAGGCAGAAGCTAATTGACAACCTAAATTAATATTGTCAAAATAATGAATCAACAAATTGTCAATCAAATTAGAAGAATATAAAGCAGCCAAAATTAATAATGTCAAGCCAAAGCAGTAAATCACAAACCAAGATATCAATAAGCTAATAGAACTTTATAATTACAAAAGTCAAAAGCACAAACTAACCTTGAAAGAGAAGTTGATCGGCACCGCCTGATATGCTTGACCGCCGCACCGAGAGCCTTCGTTCTTAGAAATTCTGAATTCCAAATCTCAAATTCAATCACAATTAAAGAGTAAAACATAATACTAAAGCGGAGATTAAAAGGAGGTGAGAAACTAAGATCCGGAATCAGAAACTTTGTAGATTAGATCACAAAAAATCAATAATACTAGAATCATGATGAGTAGATGACTCTTTGTCTCTTCAAGTTTCTGATCGTCTCTTCGTTCTCAACTTATTTGACATTCC
Source organism: Flaveria ramosissima (assembly GCA_025215565.1). Lineage (NCBI taxonomy): Eukaryota > Viridiplantae > Streptophyta > Magnoliopsida > Asterales > Asteraceae > Flaveria > Flaveria ramosissima. The sequence goes on from CM046036.1 coordinate 5,797,485, forward strand.
CGCTTTTGTATTACTTTGGGCTGGTGAAAGGCTAGAATATTACAAAAAAGAAGCCTATATCATGTCTAGAAGAAGCCCAATTCTATATATAATTTTAAAAAATGGGGGCCTTAATTTTTAGGAGGCCCCAAGCTCTAGCTTCACCTTGAGCTGCAGTTGAGCCGGTAATATATATATATATATATATATATATATAAATTAAATATACATAAACAGTGAATTTATAATTTTTTATTTGTTTTAATGACTGATTAAAAGTGTTGATCTTGATTATATAAGAAAAGAAAGCTCAGATTTTAAATAAGAAATTAGAGTTGTGAAAAAAGAATTTAATCAGGTTTAGATTTGAGACAAAAGTAAACATATGGAGCAAAATAAATCTAGCATGAAAAGATTATCATAAAAAGGTTTGAATATGTTTCGCACACACACAATGTTAACTGGAAAATTAGCGTTAATCCTTTGTTTCTTCAACTTTTAATCAATTTCAACCAAAATTCATGGTTTAACAACTGAAACAATGTTGAAATAGTTTCTACAGCATAAACCGAGGCACTGATACATATTGTACAAAATAGTTTCTAAAAAAAACTACTTTTTTAAAACATATTTTTTAAAAAAATTATAATTGATTTTTCTAAATTTTTTTACAATGATCCTAGGTTATTGACCCGGTTAAGGGAAGAATATGACAAGTTTTGAGAGAGAGTATCACAAGTAAAAAAGAAAGGTTTGAATATTTTTAATTTTTAATAGGAGAATACAACAAGTTTTGAAGTTGATTTGTCAGTAAAGAATATGATAAATAAAAAAGAGGGGCATGTATAGTCTATCCCTATTGATAATTAGGTTTTAGTTAGATTTAAAATTATTTGATTGTTTAATGGTATTAAATTTAACAACATTTATATAAAGTAAATACGTGTTTGGATGAATGAGTAAAAGCTGATATGAGAGAAAAATAAAATGTTTATAAACACTCTCATATTGTTTTTTTGTTATGTAGTCTTCTCATACCAAATGATTTTTCAGACCATCCTCCTGGAGAGTTTTTGGTAGTTTTATTGTCTATATGATGTTCAGTAAATACATGAAGAAGCTGGAATTTTGTCTAATGAGTGGGACCACGGGTTGGGTATTAACTAAAAACAACAATTTTAAACTTTATGTGTATATTAATATAAAAGCTAGTTCTTTCTGTCGATATATATGTTGTTAAAACTTAAAACACTTTAACTTTAGGATTTTACAAATAAAAATGTGTTTTATTCTTAATTTTACTTTTTGAAATATCAAATTCCACTCAAACGAAAATTATTTAAATTTGTAAAATACTCTCTTCAACGAAAACATATAAATATTGTTCTGTATATTTTACTAAAATAAAATGTACTGTTAATTAAATATATATGTAAAAGATGATGATGTAGCAATGCTTTTTGGTGTTTTTAGGTCTTTTTATATAGAAAGGTTTTGGTGTTTTTTAATATTTTTCTATTGTGTTAGCTGATTATTTTTTTTTTTATGTTTTTTTAAGTTTTCTATCGGTGATGGTCTTATAAAAGAGAACATGATTATGTCCTATTTTGCACATACCTATGTCCTGTTAAGTGTTCATTATAAAATAAATATCAGAATATCAAATTATACGATTATTTACTTTTTAATCACATATCGTGTAACCTTCTATAAGAAAATATTACAGGTGACGAATATGTCACTTTTATTACCTGACATACAATAAGCCGGAGAAAATGTAATCAACAAGTGCAATAAATGCACAATTTATGTTTATTCGAATACAATTCAGATAACCATACAAATACACTTAGAATTCAAGGACAAACGAGATGAGTCGATACTGTAATACAACATGTGCACACGCCCTTCCAACACATTGGTATCATAAATGGTTCACAATAATACTTGTCACAATCTGGATTATCTTTATTGCAATGAACTACTTCTTTATTTGGCATAGAAGTTGCGGTTTTAGCCAAATGTTCAACATTTGCAACTAAAGTCTTTGTAGATTTTTCCATTTCAGCTCCTAATATCACAATAGCATAAAAATTACATTATCATGCATTCTTTGTATGTTTTAAACAAATTATGAATATATTTACAAATAGCATTAGAGAATAACCGCAAGTATTGAGCAATACTATTATGGCAAGAAAAGCAACTTTGAAGAAAGCATCTGTCATATCTTCTGATTGTTGGGTTGAGATGGGTGTATGCTATGAACTTAAACGACCCATCTACAAGTTATTTATAGTCACACAAGAAATTTCTCATATCATAAGTTAGATGGCGTAACATGATACAATTTAATATAGTGTATTCTAACGTAAGGTAATGTAATGTAATCTGATGTGATGTCATACTATATTTTATTATTTAATATTTATTTTACTATTTAATATTATATGATTACTATATTATATTATGTTATATAACGTATTGTAACGCAAAGTAATATGATGTATATGATGTGATGTCATACTATGTTTTACTATTTAATATTCATCATACTATTTAATATGAGATTGGTTATTTACAATGTTTTCAGAACCGGATTGGACGTCGAACCAGACGCCTTACTGGTTTGGTGGTCGGACCGCTCGAACCGGTTGGACCGGATTTAACTATATTTATATATGTAATTAAATGTAAGTAATTTATATATGATTTATATATGTATTTTATAGTTATATATAAAATTTAGCTATATTTGTATAACCAACGTACTAATTTATAGTTTAACACCCCGTTTTCACTTAAAAAAATCAATAAAAAAAGCCAAAAACCGGTCCGAACCGGTTCAGTTTCCCGGTCCGACCAGCGGTTCGGGACGAACCGGCCGGTTCGACCTGTCAAAACCGATTCATAGTAGACTGGACCGGCCGGTCCGATCCGGTCTCCAAAACATTGGTTATTTAGACACCCATGAGTTATTAATACAACCTCTACTCTCTAACTTGTATTTATTTGCATATGATAGAGAGAGATAGAGAGGTAGAGTGTGTCTTAATACCAAATGTGAATGTATTTATAACAAAATATTATATGATACTATATTATATTATGTTATTATTATACTATGTATATTACATCATATTACATTAGTTGTTTAATATAGCTATGTATTTGTTTTCAATATAAATGAATATAAGTTTCACATAAAATTGATTCTGGGCAAATATAAGTTATTTTTATTTTTCTTAACTTTTGAAATATAGTGACGTTCGTGTATATATATACATATTTGAACACTCATTTTACAATAACTTACTCTTATAGCTCGTAACTTTATATTTATACTTACAAATCTTTGAAATTTAACTTGGTGTTCCTTACATGTTTTATTTTAAATCAAATTCCATGATATAATCCTATTAGTATACACAAGAAATCAAATAATGACAGCTTTAATAGGCACAACTAAAGTGTAAAGACATGATTTATTTAGGGTCCTAATACATATAGACACCCACCTAGATAAATCGACACCCTCCCTATACGCCGCGTATGGGTCCATACGCGGCGTATAGGGTCGAATACACTGAAAACGAGAAAAATTCAGGGAAGGCTGTCAGAGAGCTATACGCCCTATATAACCCTATACAACTATCATATACGACACATATAGGGCTATACGACGCGTATAACAAACTTCGACACTGACTACGAGGAAAAATTCAGGGGGCTGTCAGATGGGTTATACGCTCCATATAGGGCTATACGACCCCCCCCCCCCCTCTCCTTACGACGCATATGGGGCTATACGATCCGTATAGAAATATTGTTGTGTTAATTTATAATTTGAGGTGTCCAAATAACCAAATTAGAGCTTGACTATGTACTATGAAAAGATGATTACTTAAGATACAAGCATTTATTTTTTCCAATGGCGAATTATTTTATTATATACAAAGCATCTATCAAAGAACTAGAGCGCAAAAAACATACGATCATCAATTATGACTGAGAAAACAAAACACCAAGTCGTACAATGTTTATACTTTATATCATCAATAAACCCTGAATTTGCACCATTGAGCCCATTAAAGGTTTGTTCTCCTTGACCAAATAAAGCTTAATGTTTTTATATCTTCAATTAATATACGATTGTTTATTCATGTTTATATCTTTTATAATAATTATTTGAAATGGAATTAAGTTCCAGTTTTTATAAGAAACTTTTATTTACCTACTAATTTTTCACCATTTGTATGAGAAGGTGACCATCATATCATGAAGATTGTTTAGTTAGACTTAAAATTATTTAATTGTTTAATCAACTTATTGAAATTAACATCTTGTTATATTAAATTATATATTATTATTATAGATATTAAAGGACATTCTATTGTTATTTTCTGATGCGTCAGAATTAGAGTTATGTTATGTCATGTGTTGCTGATTAGATTGTAAGCGTTATTCATATAGCAAGTCAAATATTTAGACTTTACTATTAAGAAATTACACATATAGTCTTAATTGTTTTCTTGCTCGTCATGCTTTTGATCTATAGAATGAAGAAATGTTTGTATCGTTAATTCTTCACATGACTGTCGGACACGTTAGGTGTTAATCTTTTAAGTGAAACCTCAATGTTAAATTAACATAAAAATCACACGATGACATTATCATAAATAAGTAAAACTTTAAAAGTATAATTTATAAAATGATACATAATGATCACACTACATAAAGCTAGTTCAACTTTCTCCACATATTTGTTAGTGGTATATTTCAGTTTGGGCTTAATCATATGTCATTTCTATTGTACTCATTTTTATGGTTAATTAATATTCACTCATTTATTATTTAATTAACAATTCATCATTTTAATTTGTTCTCCTTTGCTATGTTTGCTCTCATTCGATTTGGATATAATTTTTCTAGTCGAACTTTTTCTAATAGCTACTTTTCATGATTTTTACAACAAAAAGTTATATAATAAATTTATAAAAAATTTATAAAAAAATTTAACCAAATTAACATGGCACCAAAACTTGTTGGCTTTCATTAACATTAATTCTGTCATACACTTACATTGATCTAAATTTCATCTAGACAATCACATCAAACGCATAACAACATTCTTATGGATAGATGCATCTACAATATCTATCCAAACACAATGGTATCGTTAATCGCGGGCAAAAATCAAAGCAATCCGGGAGCCTTCGAAAACAACGACGTCCTGCGTAATAGTTTGGGGCAGCCGCGGTTATACGTGAATTCTCAACATCGGTATTGAGCGTTTTAGATGATTTTTCAACATTAGCTCCTAACACTGCGACAAGATTGTAAACTTAGATGTTTTGAAAACAGATGAAACAAAATGAATATTGAAATATAACAAGAAAATGTAAGGGGGATAACCAGAAGTAGTAAGCACCAATGTGACAAGAAAAACAATTTTAATTGAAACATTCATTATGTTTTTTAGGTTGTACGTTTGAGTTGTGATTTGTGAACTCCCATCTACAAGAAATATATAGAATTTGAGTTTCAACCACATTAATTTAATGTTCTTTTCTCATTTACAAAGATCATTACTTCTCTTGTATCATATCATATTATATTTTATTACGTTATATTATTACAACTTAAGATTATAAGTTCAAACTATAGGAAACAACCTTTTGCAAGTGTAAGATAAAATTACATAGATTTTATGGCAAAACAATCCTATTTATTCCATTAATGCATGTATTTGTTGTAACACTTATTACTATAGTTTATAATACCTATTTATTGGCATTAATGCATGTATTTGTTGTAATAAATGGTTGTTACTAATTATTTACTTGTTTTATTGTTTTTCCAAGTATTTATTGCATACAGATATTGACTATATGAGAAAGAAGTAATTCTCATAGTCTTTTAAGTGTTATTACTATGAATGAAGCATACATCATTTCTTTTAGGTTGTACGTTTGAATTGTGATTTCTGAACTCAGAACCACCCATCTACAAGAAATTTATAGAATTAGATTATCAACCACATTAATTTAATGTTCTTTTCTCATTTACAAAGATCATTAATTACTTCTCTTATATCATATCATGTTATATCTTATTACGTTATACTATTACTACTTGAGATCATTGGTTCAAGTTATAAAAAACAACAACCTCCTGCAAGTGTAAGATAAAACTGTGTACATCAGATCATAAAGCGATCCGGCCTCTCACAAAACAAAAGCTAAGTAAAACACTGAATTACAATATATTATAATACCTATTTGTTGGCATTAATGCATACATTTGTTGTAATAAATGGTTAGTGCTAATTATTTACTTGTTTCTTTTTTGTTTTTCCAAATATTTATTGCATACATATATTCAATACATGAAAAAGAAGTAATTCTCAGTCTTTTAAGTGTTATTACTATGTGATAATGAATAGATCATTAAAATTTTGAAAATACATACATATACACTTAAATAACTAATATAAAAAAATCTTGTGCTTTCACAGTTTGATGTAAATATAAAGACTTAAATAACTCAAATAGAAAAACAGAAAGCATTAATTAATCAGTCTATAAAAATTAAATAAAAAAGACAAAAATTAGATGCGACTTGACTTGAATGAAAATGGTAAAGATTAAGTTTCAATTAAACCGGTCCGATTCAAATGAAACAATTTGAGTAGACATAACCAAACCGGTTAGACACACGGTTCCGGTTAATGAAACATTGCAACAATGTATGATTAACTCAACCAAGCAGCATTGTCTATAAAAAACCATCATTTTTATCATCATACTCAAAAACCATCTGTCAAAACTTGGAGATATGAGTGTCTTTGTTTCATCTTCTCTGTTGGTTACCAAAATAAATATAAATATTATTATACAGAAGACTGTAATTTAAAATCCCCCAAAGAATTCTTCATCATCACCGCTACTCAAAGACTCGATTAACTCATCATCGTCATCCTCACCGTCGTCATCCTCCCCTTCACTAACAATCTCGAATATCCCACCACCACCACCGCCAAAATCCACACCATCCATCACAAAGTCGCCATCTTCATCACCATCGTCGTCGTCATCTTCAAGATCACTTAAACTATCTTCATCGTTACTCATATCATCACCGTCTTCATCATTTCCCAGCAATGCTTCGTCATCAATGTCTTCATCGTCCTCGTCTTCTTCGTCTTCGCTTTCAGCATCATCAGGATCAGAATCATCATCCGTGGGTTTTCTCCGTCCGATTTCATACACTCTGGCTGATGAATACATATCTTCTTGATCGTCCATTGACACCAGCCCAACAAAGGAGTCTGTAGGCTCTGTTGCAAAATCAAGCACACAGCGGTCGACAGGAATGGTGGCGATGTCTGAGTAGTTAACTGCATCTAATGTCCGGAAAGCAGCAAACAGAGGATGTTTAACACGTCGAGTATGGAATGCTGATGTCACTTCTTCTAGATTTCTTCGTAGAATTGCGTATATCACATCACCGCTAGCATTGAAAGTTATTACGGTTTGATCCAAAGATGGCACACTTCGAAGAAGCCTAAAGTTTCTAAGATCCCAGACTTCTGAATTTATAATTACCTGTTAAAGAAATGACATAAGTTTAAGTTTTTCAAAACCTATCATACTTGGAAGCAAAATACTGTTAAAACATACCTCGTTACCGGCAGGATGAAAGCCACCACCTCCATAATCAGTGAACTGATCAAACCGGTGAACCGGACCTGGAACCCGACGGTCCCACAATACACCATTCCATAAGAGCATAATATCTGAAGGGCTAAAGTGAACTTGAGAATAAGCATGCCCTTTACTGGAAGCATTAGAAGATTGATCGGTGAGTTTCAAATCAGATTTACATGTCTGAACATCGTATAATAAGATCTCACGTCTTGATATCTCGGAAGATAATGCTGCAAACATGGACCCGCAATGACTAAACGTTGCAGCCTTGATACCATCGAATGAATATTTGGGTCCCGCTGAAACCGTAGGTGCGTCCCACAATCTTACATCATGTGAACTTGAAGAGAGAAGTAGTTGAGTATCTGAAGAGAAGAATGATTTGACCATGGTCAAAGGAAACTGGTGACCCGCACTGCTTTCCAACATATTATTACTATTTGAATCAAAAACCTTGAGCTCCCCAGAGTGGCTACCAGCAGCAATCTGGGAAGAATCACCAAGAAAGGTCAGGCAAGTCAAAAGGAGACCAGTGTCATCCCTACATGTCCGCCATGGTCTGAATCTACTATAGACGAACTGTCGGTCCCTTCGACGGCCATGAATACCGCCATACATATTTCTAAATTCACGTGTGTTGAGCCTGGCAGTGATGTTTGATGGTGCATCAAGGCTTCGTTTTGATTCTGGACAATGTGTGGATGCAAAAGAGAGAGAGGCGGCTAATGTGGTTATAGGAGCAGGACATTGGCGGTGTTGGTGGTTTAAGATACTGAACCACAATGGAATCCAAGTTAACCGCTCTGAAGTAGGGTTTTGTGTGTTCTGGTTATCATCTAAACCATCAGATATGCCGATGCTTGCAGGTGTTCTACAATGATGATCCTTAAAAGAAGAGGATGCAGAGAACATAGGAGTGTCGCCTAGTAAACTGTTTTTGCGACTAGTGTTTGGTGTATACACACAGGAGAACGGAACCCTAGGTCACCAGTGTTGAGACGTTTGCTTGATTGTGATGGTCCAACTTCTCTTAAGTCGGTTAACTTACGCTTTAATGGCAATATAATTGGAGTTTTCATAACACTATCTGGATCTGCTTGGTTTTCTTCTGATGTAACTGGACCAGCTGGAGGTTTCTTGGAAGAATTATTAATTTTGTTGCTTGCTGGAGAAGGATGCTCTTGGAAGTAAGAAGTCATTTTTGACTGGACTCCGGATGCAGATGATATAACCAATGGCCGTCTCTTTGAAGACAACGATAAATCTTGTTTTATGTTAGTATCTTCTTGTGGTTTAATTTTTCTGTAGTGAGAAATCCAGATGGGGCCCGTCCAGATGGCCATTGAATCTGTACGGATGAGTTCTCCTGACTAGAGGGTTGATATGTCAGAGATGATGGGGCACCTAACGATGGCAACGGTGTTAACTGAGCCTCTTTAAGGAGTGTAGATGCCGCTGTTGATAAACCAGATGCTTGCAAATGCTCATGAATTAGCAATAAAAGTTCCCTGTAAGGTTTAAATTAACATGTCAATAAAAATACAAATATTTAGTAACAGCAGAATCGTAAAAAATAACAGAAACAAGTACTTAGAATGATAAGTGATAGGAGTAGCAGCAGCTATAGCAGCTCTCTCAATGCGCCGAAGAGTAGGTGTAGCAGCATCAGTAGCAGCTAATGTACTTGCTCGTCCTGAATTTGTTACAATCTGTGATACAGCAAGTCAAACATGAAAAATTAATTAGCGAGGCAGTGAACAACTGAAACAAAATAGAACTCGGTGCTTTCCATAGACTTGATGTACATACCGCCATCAGCTCAATTGCAACCTGAGATAGTTCTGTTTGCCACCTACCCTGTTCGCCACCTGGCGTCTGGCTACCAGAATCCCTAATAAGTTCTGATAACTTTTTCCCAACCTACAACAGAAAGAAAAACCTTCAGAACTGGAACCAAAGATATCATTCTAGTTTTATGTAGTTAGTCATACCTGAAGTTTTGTTAAAATGTGTGCAATTGTATCATCTCTTGCTAAACCAAGCAAGACTCTGCATGCCAGAGCACGGAGACAATCAAGGGCAGTTGACGGTGTTATTTATACGTGGCTGAAGGAGCTGAAGTAGAACTTTGATACCGTTATTGGCCCGGACTGCCTCCCTTGCTTGGCGGAAACTTTGTTCCATTTGAGCAGCAAGTCCCGCACAACCTGCACCAGCACCTAAGGATATCCTTCGATCGCCTACCAGTCCAGAAGTTGTAAATAAGGTGCCATGTGGCCCTGTAGGCCCGCGGTCTGCAAGACTAGAATCTCCGTTCCGTTCTCGTGGCTCATTCAAGCTGGTGGTGTTTGTTGCCTCTGCAGGAGCATTTGGTGGTTGGGCTGAAGACATTTGTCCTTGTGCTGGCACAGTTGGTTTGTTACTGATTGATGGCGGAGGGCAAACAAGATTTACTAGAACGTTCAACGCTGGCTGAATAATCTGTGCATGCAGCATGAGTTTACATTAATGAGTCTAAAATCTACAAATGCTAGTTCCATAAATACAAGTTTAGTAATGGGTCAAACATTTTATTAGAGGAACAGATTATTACTGAAACAAAACAATAATAAGTGTTATGCTATCATACATGGCATGCTGATACCAACCCAACAGTCTCATCCAGTATAAAAAATTAAACACGTTAACCCATTACCCACTCTGCCCTAATGGTTCCTTCTGCCACCTTTAGGTACAAAAGCTCATTCACAAAGTACATACCTCAGGATCAACAAAACCAGCACCGTTTGCTGCATCAAGAATGACTGCTATACCTAGACGATCATTACTCAAAGTAGCACTTACAACCAGTTTGCGACTGTAAGGAACCAAAGTAACAATGTGCAGGACACCCAACGCATATTGAAGCAAATCATGCAAGTACCGTTCAACCGGTGGGGCCTGCTCAGAAACAAGGAAAAAAAAACTCAAATATCTGAGCGTGGAAGATAATTGAGAAGAAATAAAGCAAACTATAAAAATTCTATACCAAACACACCTGACATAGCTCCAGCATGGTAATATGCCCATTGCAATTCAAGAATTTATCAACTGCAGGCCAACGAGCTCTCGCAAATGCAGGACCTAGCTTACGATCTTTTTGTATTTGACGAAAAACAGCATCCATAGCCTCATTACTAATATCAAGTGGCTTATAAGCCGCCCTACTACTTGGAACCCGTGCTGCACTTCGAATATTCTTACTAGGGCGAATTGAATCCACAAGCAATAAAAGATGTGCTCTAAAATACTGGCGCAATGCAACAGTTGTGTGGTAAGCAATCTTTTTTCTGATGATGTCAGTACCTCTGGTGGGGTCCGGTCATTTCTAAGTGCACTTGAAGTAGATGGGCCCACTGTTCCTGAGCTGGCACCGGATCTAACAGATGCTGCTTCACCTAACAGATTTAACAGTTTCTGAAGACCATCTTGATTATCAAAAGCATCTAATACTGCTCTAAACACAAAAGCGGCAGCAAAGAATAAAGCTGCATTTTTCTCGCTTGGTCCTGAGAGCATTCTAGAAGCTGAAGAGCTAATGAAATCAACTGATGGATGACATCTGAGGGTAGGGCACACACCCGTTCCATTATTCCCTATAAGATCACCATTAGTTAGAAATTTAATACATAAGCATGAAGACACATAATGAATAAAGTTAAATAACTTAGTTTGACCATTACCTGAAGTGAACCAATTGCAAATAGACAAGACGAAAGCCCAAAGAAGGTGACTGGCTTTCTTGGGAGTGCAAGAAGCTTCTGTATGCCACCACGATCCACAAATAAGGCAGCAAATTTACGATGGGCAGCCAATGCACAGATTAGTTTTAATACATCAGGTAAATGCACTGCAATTGTGATGCTTCTTTAAGATCAGAGTTTCTTTGCAGCAATGCAAGACAGACATCTACACCTTTTCGTGTAGCACGGGACCAAGAACTTCAATATATTCTCCTAAGATCTCTAGACACTGAATACAGAATTTTTCCCTCAGCTTTGCCAACGATTCACTATCAGGGATGAAGAACTCCTCAACTTCCTCACTGGCCTCAGGTTCGGGCTCTTTTGAATTAGCCGACTCACCGACATCAGCACTATGAGTCCTGTAATAACCCATGATACATCAACAAGAAATAATGTAATTATGTAAAAGAGAATATCTAAAAAAATAAATCAAAAAGCTCATCGAACGGGTATAATACCGACCTGGAAACTTCAATAGCATTAGCTGCATCAACGACTGTAGATGCAGCTTGTGATGCCGACAAAACCGCAGCTTCTTCATTATTCGTCTTATTAAATTCCTAATCATAATAAGAATTTAACACCTTATTCCTACTGCATAAACATATATATAATTATATAGAACACAAAAGATGGTTAAATCTAAATTACACACCTCCAATGCTGCAGATTTAACAAGTTCAGCAGCAGCATCACCAGCAGCTTTAACGGCCTCCACAGAAGCATTCGCTGCTCTGGCTTCAGCTTCAGCAGCTCTTACAGCCATCTTCACCAAATCAGAAATATCCTTTGATCCTACTTTACAATCTTGAAAACAGTCATCACTATCATCTCTTTCAAAAATCATATCATCAGCGCCAGTTCTTCCAGAAGACTTCTTAATGTCTGGCATACGTTTTGATTCTAAACTTTTTAACAAACTCCTGTCCTTAATACTCCTACCTTGTCCTCCAAATCTACTTCCAGATCCCGGGGAGTTTAAAACATTTTCACTCTCCACAACAGCTTCATTAACCCTTCCTTTCCCTCTAGATCTTATTAATCCACGGGTTGACCTGTGTTCATCTTCCCGTAAAGGTTTACTTTTGTCATTTACCTTTGTTTTACCATCACGTAACTCTCCCTCACAAGTTTCATTATCCTCATCTAACCCATCAGGTGGATCAGCCCACCTTCTGACCCGATCTCTTTCAGCAACCTGATCATCTGAGGAGCCTTCTTCTGATATTCTAGGAGGTTCCACCGCAGATGTCTCTAAAGCATGCCTAAACCTACCCCTACTATCTTCTCTAGATCTAATTGAAGTAGCAGCTGATGAACCTTTGTTGTCTAACAGATAATTAGATTCTTTTTGACTTGCATTTGGTTCTCCTAAAACACGGACTCGAAGATACCGCATAAGCCTGGCAGATAATCCAGATGTAAGAACATCTTCAACTACTTGACCTCCACTGCAGTAAACATTGCATAAAGTGAGCATAATGTAATGGGAAAAATCTAAGAACACAAATAAGATAATGTACAATACGTACCCAGCCAAGCATACAGCTAGAAGTCCAGTTGCATAAGTCTTCAGCATTTCAGAATCTGATGATTGTCTTACACCAGACCCATTTTTTCCTTTATGATCTTCAGTAGAAGGCCTTATAGACCCATCCATCACCCATCCCTTTAAGTTATCCAATACAGTTTCTTCAAAAACATGTGGATACTGCATTCAATTGTAACTCATTAGATATATTGTAATAGATTCATAAAAAAGAAAGAATATATATGTGTGTGTGTGTGTGTGATTAGAAGCTTGATTAAATATCATACCATCCAGGTCAGTGAACAACTGAAGAGAAGTCTTAAAGCAGCTGCTTGAACGGACATTGAATATCGAGTTTCTGAGAGAAACTTTACGGATATCAATTCAAAAAACTCATCGTTATCCTGCAGAAACGAAACAGGTCAATTTTTCCAATGGATGAACCACTTACTAGACAACTTTATCTGGATAGCATACAAGATGATATTCAAATATAAAATATTTACAGCACAATAACAAACTGATAAAAGAATAAATGTAAATTACTCGAAGTAAGTTCCCCAGACGTCCTATGTTATGTGAAGCTCGACCATTGTTTAATGAGGTATGCCCAGTCTCTTCCATGTACCTACACATACATAGACAAGAATATATCAGCCACCCAAAGTTTTCCAAACCCAAGTCTCAGATACTATATATGACTAAACTAATGTTAAGTCGCATAAACTTGCCATAATAATGTATCAGAAAGGCAATAAAAAACAAACTGGTGTCTATTACTGGGTGTTTCTGGTTAACACAACAAGATCAATATATATTACTAAGTGAAGCCTAGGAACTTATTTGATCAAAAACATGATGATTGACCAAGTATTTCTTACTTGCGACCCTCTTTAAATAGCCAATAAAACCAATCCTAAATTGACTCAAACTCTAACCTATATTCCAACTAACTAAGATAAAAATGCTTATGTAATATTAAACGAAAGACTTATTAACTAGACTAAAACTCCTAAAAGGACTCCAGGTTAGCAGCTGCCCCACCCAGAAAATCGGGACCCATTCCAAAAAATCAAAGTTTAATGTCCCAAGTCCCAACATAACTTACAATGTTTAAGTCCAACACTAAGTAGTCAAAAAAATACATAAGAAACCACTCAAATCCTCATCTACTACATTTCTCTTCAAACCAAATATCTCAATTAAGTCCTTGTATAGGGTGACTCTGCATAGGAATGTGTTGCACAAGCCAACTTGCTAAATTCTCTTTAAAGCTAAATATCTTAACCACGCACTTGCTAAATTCTCATAATTGCTTTGTATTAAAACTATTAAAAACAATAACAGCCAAGTGTTATAAATACTTAAATATGAAATCCCTCACTCAAGCCCACCACTCCACCAGTAAACAGCAATTACTCATCGTGACGTATGCCAGCCAGGAGTATACACTATACAATGCCTTTTATTCATTATATACATATATGAATCTACTTCTGCAGACTGCTAACATGATCATTAAGCTTATATTGTAAAAAGTAGTCATGTATAAAGGAAAAAAAAACAGAGAACCCCTTAAATTTGCTTCACCTTAAATACCACCATTCATAATACTCACTCATTACATCACGACGCTGCACACGTTATAAAGCAACAAAACACACAGTCAATTCATCCCACCGTATATATGCACACAATATACAACACTAAACAAACACAAACAACCCTTAAACACACACACATACACAAACACCATTACACCAACGCATGTGCATATTAGCATATATACAAACAGAAAACGAACAACAGAGTCATATATGATATAACCTGGCTTCTTGCGTTTCAAGAATGGACGCTAGCGCATGAAGAGAACTAGGGTTAGGGTTATCAGCACCCGCCGTGATCTTGTCTATCAGTCCCTGAGCCTTCGCTATCAAAATTTCATCTTCGTTATTCACCTCCTCCTCCTCCTCTTCATCCTCGTCATCTTCCTCCTCATCCTCTTCGTATTCGTCGTCGTCCTCCTCCTCCTCCGCCGGTGGCGTCGGCTCCGGCGGTGGCGCCGCTGCTCCCTCCGGTTGGAGATCGTCGGTAGTCGCCTCCATGATCAAATAACAAACGATTTAGGGCTAATTTGGTGCAGATTGAATGGAAACACAAAAGGGGTTTGAAGAAATTGTGTGAATGTTTTGGTTGTTGAATGAAATTGTGCGACTGTGTTGGAGAAGAGTGGTTTATATGATAGGCGTGTGAATGTGTATTTCCCTACAAATTTTAGGGGATTGTTTGCCAGAAGCTTCGGGACCCGATTACCCGGATCCATTAATCTTGACCCGCAAATTTAAACCCGACCCGAAAGCATAACATCTTTAATACCCCATATCGTGTTGGATTGTTCACCAACCCACTTATATAAATCATAAGATTCGTAAGGTGAGAAGTCAAAGGTATACGGTATGTATCGCGGTCGTGTCGTGCATCGAGAGTTCAAGACACGAGTCGAATGGGTCTTGTAACAGATAGTTTTACGGTAGATGGTATAAAAGGATCTAATGTTTTGAAAAGGAAACAAAAGCTCTTGAGTAAGGAGATGTCTTGCAAATTTAAATAAGGCGTTCATCCACCTGATAGCATTCATCGAAGAAGATAAGTGAGTCTCGTTTGGCGGAAGGGCTTTCTATGACTTAGATGATTTAAACCCACTTTTACATACTAGGTTTTTTTTAATATATATTGCATTAAAATAGCTCCTGACTTGTTATATTGGACATAAATTTTGTGAGAGTGAATGGTCGTAGAAGGTTTAAAAGGATCTTCGTTGATACAGGGTCTATATTTATTTTAATATCAAGATTTAAACTTGAAAGGTGATTGAATGATGATTTAGACATATGCCATATATAATAGATTTATCTAAATAAAAAAACATCATGGTTATAAATACAAAGAGGTGGGTGTATGTACAAAAGTTTTTTTCGTATGCTAAGTGTATGAAAAAGACATCAGAATGCGACATGTATCTTTGGTTGACGGATTTGCATCAAATACAAATATACGTTATAATAACGTTACCTTTTACGCTATAATCACTCTGCCTTTTTTTCCAAAGAAATAATTAATCAATCACCTTCATTTTCCCCTTGAAAAACTTAATATCCAAAGATTTGTGGATAATGAAATGTCCAATTCGCTTTCATAAAATCTTAAAAGTTCTATAGATTATATAGAGGTGGATGGATTGACGATGTACCATAACGTAGAATGTTGATAAACCTTCTAGGGCATGATTATTCCAAATTTTAAGTTATAATATTAAACAATATAATAAATTCATAATAATCCTCTAAACACTAAGTTACTTATATAAATGTTTTTAAATAAATAAAAAGTACAATGTCATACTAAAATTTACCCATTTTCTCATCTTACCAAACCCGTCAATATGCCACCCGCAACTACCCAACCATAAAAGGTTCGCAGGACAAACACCACATTTTAATCTCTATACTAATAAATAAAAATAAAACCGGACACTTGTCATCATTTTAGGTCATCTAATAATTGGTTTTCTCGTTTCTCTCTCCTCTTAATTATGAATGTTATAATGGTTATTTATTAATTAATAACTATCCATAATTAAAATTTCAAATATGTTAACTTCAAATTTTCAAATGTGTAATACATGGGTTTATTTAATCCGTATAATACACAATATTTAAATCATAACTTTTTATATTATAAACCATGTAACAGTAAATTTATTTAGTCCGTGTATTACACGGGATTATAACCTAGTTAAGACTATAAAAACAAGATTGTACTTGTCTCACTTAATGCGTTATAACGTTATTACGCACAACATAATGTCAAGGAATAATATGCGGTACCATGTTTTCTAGAACTAACCTATAGTTTACTCGTATTGTCCGCTTACATTTTACAATATATGAACACTTAACTTCTTGAATAGAAGAAAGACATGTTACCATCATGTTGAATAGCATAAAAACATGTTACCATCATGTTGTCCCTTTGGAGACATGCACTACTATGTAATAAAGGTATACAATTATAACATAATCTCAAAACAAATATGAAAAACGAATGCTATCAATGACAATATGCAATCACCAATATGTCAAAATCATGTATGAGAAGGATTTAAAATAAATAATGAGTTACAAGTAGATGAACTACAACAAATAAAACACACATGATACACACAAGTCCGTACTAACCTACTTCTCAAACAACATTTTTATCTTTCTGTTTTTCCTTTTCCTATGTGAAGCAAACTTTGATGACGTCAGCACACAGCAGCTGTTGAAAAACACAGATGAAGCTCCATAACAGCTGAAGATAATGCCCTCTCTGCATACCACATAAACAGATCAATTGAAACTTAAAACCTCATCACATTAATCCAAACCCAATTACCTTGAAGTCATGATCTGTGTTTGACTTTTGTGTGTCAAATGGATTAGTGCTTAATCTTCACAATTTGGTCAAAATTGTATGGGTTTCTAGATTATATGTATAAACAAATTATTAATAAAATGGCTTCTAAATGAAACGGGTCAAATGGATCGAAAGGGTTAAACTAATCAAAAGTTGCTGATGTGTATTCAAATGAGCACTTTTTTATATTATGTATTCGAATATAAAGGTAGGGGATTAAAAGCTGTGTACCTAAAATTCATGTAAAATGAGCATGTCGGCTTCCTGTCTCACTACTTGTCTGAATGTGGTCGCTTAGCTTTGCGACGTGTATGGTTTGGCTTGGTAGTTTTAGCGGGCTTCTTAGGGGTCCCGCTGCATTCCAATAACAAATTTAGGGAAAATGAAAGGTTATTATTTTTATAATATAAGATTATAATATATGCAAAATAGTTACAGGAAGCATGATAGGATGTTTATAATATGGATTAGTGGACAAATGAAACATGCGAATTAGGAAAACTTACAAAAAGATGGCTGATAAAGCTCTGAATAAAATGATGATAGGCAGTGCCAACAACGCGGAGGCCTGAAAGATAAAGTTAAATTGATGCTTGTATGCCTAAATAGAAATATATGACTAAAAGAGGCAATTTCAACCTCTACATAAGAAATAATAAAAATAGGTTCTTTTGGTTTGAGTTTATGGATATTGGGTCATATTTGGAAGTTAATAGTTTTAAGCTGAACTGATTTAACCCATTACCCAACGCGCCTTTTTTGCCACCTGTAAATATGGCATTCTGTTCCTTTATTATGTTCCTTTGTGTGTGTGTGTGTGTGTGTGTGTGTGGTGGGGTGGGTAGGGAGGGAGGGAAGAAGAGACATACAGCAAACCATACAAACTCCTTAGTTGCAAGAGATCTTGTAATTTCATGTTTTTTCAATGATTCTTCAACAGTGCCTTGAACCTTTGCATGAAAAAACAGACTATTATGAGCAACATGTGTATCCTTTAAAAGGAACTATTCACATATCCTAACATCATGAACACAACCTACAATGCAGTCATCAACATGTGCCCCTTTATATAAGATACTAAAGTCAGGAACCAACGAACATGTCAAAAAGTGAACATATCAAGATTAAGTGTATGTAACATATTCAGATAAGCTTATAGCATGACATGTAAAGAGAGGTTCCAACATTATCATTGATATAATCTAGAACATGAGAAAACAGAAACACTAATTATGTGATATGACACAATCAAAATCAAACAATCAGATGTAGTTATACGTGTGACATGAGATGGTGCTTGGATTGCTGATGCAATTAGGAGTTGTATCAATCAGATGCTCAATTATTAAGATGTTTGGTGAAATATGAACATTTAAGTAACTAATAGATAAATTTATCAAACATGTCATTTTTATATAGTTAACATATTTAATTTTAAATACTTCAGTTATGTTTTATAAAATATAAAATATTTTTATAGATTATCTATAGATATAATCTAATACATTTGTGTACTGTGGTTCCAATAATTACCTTTTTTCCAACCATAACTCCAAAAATTAACATTTTTCTTAGTAGTGTTACTAATAACAAGAAAAGTAGGTGAATAGTGTTTAATATATCATAAAATGGAGTCAATAAGTGATCATAGTCTTCCCTTGTATAATTGGTTTCATTGAAAAGCATTTTTCCAAACAATCAGATAATGAGAATCATATTCACTTTATCCAAACCCTAAAACTAGTTATTGTGACTTGAAGTCCCAGTAATCAGATAATCAGTCTCATAACACACATCCAAACACCTCGTAATCACATCAAATGGAACATGAAAAAAGGCAATAAAATCAATAAAAAGTAGTACCTGATTATGGTATTTAGTCGCGGATTCAAGAAACTGGCCATACGCTTGAACTGCCTGTTTTGTGTAGGGCTTCATTGCTTCCTGTGCTTTATCAAGGTGAGGTTTGGTTGCAACAGCAACCTGATCAATGTACGGCTTGCAAAACTTCTTTGCAACCTGCCCCATGAAACTTTCATTTTATGACTTTGACACATTTTTATTGCGAAACTAGCAAGAAAGTCGATTGAATCATACCTGAAAGTGAGGGTCTACAGCTTCTTTAATTTTTATGACATGTGGAGTAATAACCTCCTTTGATTGAGCATAGACCTCTTTGGTCTTTTTGGTCAATAATTGCACATGTGGCTCAACATTAGCTATCACAATAACCCATTGTTCCTTTGCAGCAGGAATCCACTTCTGCATAATTTAGGATTTCAACAAAAGACCAGTGATTAAACGGGTCTGGTCAAAACATTACACTTTCAGGCTTTCAGCAGCGTTCAACTAAACTTCCCTTTTAGCTTATTTTAATAACTAATCCATTTCACTACTTAAGGATAAAAGTATAAAACATAACCCAAATCAACCCATTCATAAGTAAATGCGTCAAAATTGCCACCTCTAGTAGCAACCCAGCGAAAAGAGTGAACAAGAATGTAAATTTTATACAAGCGGTGATTAGTTAAGTAGTTGAAACACACAGACCAAACTAGAGTTAATTTACCACTTTGAAGAGCACAATTCAACAAAAAGATTGTAGAGGAACATAAACACTAAGTAATTGCTTAAATCAAGCTTGTTGACATAAATTTCAATTGTGAAAATATACGGTAAAAGAAAAGGATAACTAAAAACAATCGAGAATTATTCTTACAGTTTTAATTGTGTCTATATGAGGTTCAGCCCACTCTTCAGCTTGTGCCTTCTTCTCTAAAGTCTGCCATAATGAAGAGAATATTTTTAAAAGTAATTTGAAGTGAGTTATACAGGAATAAGAATCTAAAAAAGAAATTACCTTCTTTATGAAAGTATCAAGAGCAGGCTTTCCATGCTTATTCCAATGAGCCTCCAAATAAGACTGCAAATGTTGATATAGTTAAATGGTCAAATCTCACAACTATATCCTTACAAGTATGTGTAGCATATTCAAAAGACGGCTACCTGACTAGAATACAACCTGGCTGCAAGCCAAGGTGGCAACCATGCAGAATGAACCTGAAAACAAAGGCAGAACACATAATAAGATTTAGTCAAATGGCCCAGAAAAAGGTTGGTCTACAAAACAAAACATGATTACGGTATATATACCAACCAAACACAAAATACTTATATTGACTAATCAAAAATAGATAAACAAAGAGAAATTTCTTTAACATAAGAGAAGAGATCATGTCAACTACTTCGTGTAATGTTTTTGCGAGTTAATATTGAAGAAAAACAATCACCAAATGAAAGGGATCATGTTAACTAGTCACCAGTTGCCCAATGCTGATTTTGAATACATTCTTGTTTTATGCAATTATATAACTTCCTTATATGTGATAGCAGAAGTAGGTTCTTTAAATTTTAAGCAATGCAATTTAACTTTCTGAAGCAGATAACAAGCACACCCATGTAGCTCCCAGAAAATGTGTAGTTTGACTAGGCTTGTTGTTTTGTAAAATTGTTTGACTATTGATCAAATACATATAATTCCTTTTACAAAGACAAAATAAAGAACCATGTTATGGTTACTAATGAGCAAAAACCTAAATTATAATCAAACGCTCACCAAAAAGGAAATGTTGCAACATTTTGGGTCAGACCAAAACAGAGGAGATATTTTTTGAATGAGAACATTCTGCTATGTTTCTTTGCACCATAAAACGAGTGGTTCATATGAAATATAGTAGATTTTACATAAAAATCATGTAGTGTCCTTTCAAGATCACTACTTACCGTTATCCCTATATGGCCCCCATTTCTATGGTGCAAGAGATGAGATTATACTATTGTAGGTCTGATTTACTTTACGCGGGGAATGAAGAAAGTTCCACAAAATATAAAATGAAGAAAGAAAAATCATACAAACATAAGACAGCTAAGCTATATAAAGAATGATAACCAACTTTCAAAGGCTTAGATTACATCTTCTCTAAAACAGAAGGTATCACATTAGGAGCAACTGAAATAGTTAACAGCACCATGAAACACAATATTCAGGTTTTACCTCTGTCAGTTCTTTAATTTTCTGTGCGGCTTCGTTCTTAGTCTTCTTAAGTTCCTCCTACATATGATCATAAATATAAAGACATCACATTTTTCACATCTAAAAAGTATGATAAGCAACGTGATATGAACATACCTCGGCAACTTTAAGAGCACGCTCAGTTTTATGAAGTTTTGTCTTCTGTTCTTCAATAGTCTGTTGAAGCTGGAACAAGAAATAGAAAAACAAAAGGATTACTCCATTATTTTGCGCCTATATGGAATGTACAAGCCTTGTGGCCCGTATGGGAAAAAATGTAATTTAGCTGCTAGCTATCTTGACACTAAAACTTAATGCATAAATGCTGACATTAATGCCATAAATCTAGCATCGGACTGATCTACCATGAGAAACAACCTCCCAAAAATGTTCCTATGCGTTCATTTCTCCATAATTTTCTCAATTTTGTCTATCCAAACATTTCCAATGTCATGGTCAGCTTTTTTTCCCTCGACTGGACCTAAAAATATAACACATAACAAACACAATAATACAAGACCTTACATTTTGAAGCTTTGAATTCAATTCAAGCGTCTTCTTCTCCAATTCTTTTGATCGAGTTTCCAAGGCTTCCCTTAAACTGGCCTTAATGTCCAATTCCATCTGCAGTTTCTCCACCTGCAACACAAAACAAAAAACCATAAACCACTATAATATGTAAATCCTTAAAAACTTTAATAAAACCAAATTCCATTGCATGAAAACCTGTTTCTCTAACTCCTGCGATCTTCTATTAGCCTTTTGGACCTGCTCCTTAGCATCTGAAGACCCTTTAACCTATAAAAACAATACACAGTCATAACTTCATGCATACAAATATACAACAGACTGAAACAGAACTAACCAAAGATTCATAATCCTACCTTGAGAGAAGCAACATCTTTTTCTAAAGAAGAGATGCTATCTGATTTCTCTTTAATCGTTTTCTCCTTATCTGCAATTGCTTTCTCCTTCTCAGCAATGATCTCATCTTTGGTCCTCAACTCTTCACTCTTCTTGTGAACAAGTGATTCTTCAAACACAACATCAGAATCAAAGTAAATTAAACTTTAAACACACTTAACCATCTATCCGCTTCGATTCAACATCACTTGCAAAACAAGTTACCTCAACCTCTAATCCTACCACCAATCACATAAATTCAAAAACCGAAAGGTGAAAGTTCAAACACAAACCAAGTGATTCGACCCAATATTACTTGCCAAATAAGTTTCCTCAACCCCTAATCCTACAAATCACATAAACTCAAAAACCGAAAGGTAAAAGTTCAAACACAAACAAAGTGATTCGATTCAATATTACTTGCCAAACAAGTTACCTCAGCCCCTGATCCTATTACTAATCACATAAACTCAAAAACCGAAAGGTAAAAGTTCAAACACAAACCAAGTGATTCGATTCAATATTACTTGCCAACCAAGTTACCTCAACCCCTAATCCTATTACTAATCACATAAATTCAAAAACCGAAAGGTAAAAGCTCAAATAAAAACCAAGTGATTCAACTCAATATTACTTGCCAAACAAGTTACCTCAACCCCTAATCCTATTACTAATCACATAAATTAAAAAACCGAAAGGTAAAAGCTCAAATACACAAGTGATTCAACTCAATATTACTTGCCAAACAAGTTACCTCAGCTTCTAATCCTACTAATCACATAAACTCAAAAACCGAAAGGTAAATAAAACTTCAAACACAAACCAAGTGATTCGATTCAAGTGATTGGATTCAATTTTACATGCAAAACAAGTTACCTCAAGGCTCAACCCCTAATTGGCTAATTCTACCAAATCACATAAACTCAAAAAACCGAAAGCTAAAAGTTCAAACACAAACCAAGTGATTCGATCTTCGAGTTCAGCTTCTCCAACTCAATCCGCAACACTTCAGATCCATCAGATCCAACGGCAACTCCATCACCGGAGCCACCAAGTTCATCGGCTCCAATCTGAGTGAAAATCAGGGCGAAAAGGGACAAAATCAGGAGCATATGGAGCTTCAATAGCGCCATGGGTTGGAACAACAAGCCTAAGGTCTACAGAATCGATGGATTTGAGGCTTCTGTTGAAGACTCCGTCGGAATTGACGGTGACAACAAATGGGTAGTTGGGATTTCACGTGTAGGTGTGATGGATGGATGGAATCCCAATGAAGGGAGTGATGATTTGTTGACTAATGTAATGAAGATATAAATGGTGAATGTTGAAAACGTGGTGGTGTTTAGACAGTTGTTTGGTGGATCGATGTGGTGTGAATTTGGGGGTTTGTGGGATGACTGAAGATTGACTTCCGTTGATGAAGATTTGATTCGATGATATCGAGGGTTTAAGGGGTCGGTAATTAGTAATTAATAATTACTGTTTGATGTAGGGTTGGTTGGATATGTAATAAAGAAGATAATAATTAGATGTAATAATTAGTAAATTTCATTTATTTGGTAATAAATGGCTTAAATATTTTTTTATACAGAAGAATTAACAGGTGATTCGAATATCTTCATGAGTACAGAAGTCGAGACCATCCTAATAAAAAAACTTGGCTCAATATGTGATTTGTTTTTCACATATGATACTTGAACTTAATAACTCTATTTATTTTAACGAAGTCTGGAGAGTTACCTAGCGCTTACATAATGACATATAATTTTATATTTAGCATATTTATATGAATCATATATTAAGAAAATAATATTTTGTTAAGAAAAGGTAAGAACTTTTTATAGAATAATAGAAAGTAATTACAATAGATATTTGATCTTTCAATATTAAGTTGCATGTGGAATGTGTCTTGTCAAGTGGTTAGAGAGTTAACTCATGTAATAAAAAAAGTAAATTATCACTTAAAGAACCCTGAATATATAATTCATTATTAAAATTGAATATTTAACTCATTATGAAATGCACCCAAAATCAAGTCAAGTTCGATACAACTCATTTAAACTCAAGTCGGTTTAGTTTCGACTTGTTCATGTTTTATTATGTATACGTACACATATAATGATTTATGAGCGGTGAAACTTTTAGTTAGTATAGTAATTACTTTATAATAATTATTATTATATAAAATTTATTATAACCAAAATACCCAATATAATATAATTTAATATCACCCACTTGCAAAAACAGAGTCGTTCATGACTTCATGGTGACTTGAATTTTGCACCAAATAAGCCCAAAAAAACTAGCTCGGTTTCAGCCCATGAGCTTAACTCGAATCATTTACAAACCGAGCCGGCTCGATTCGACTCACTTAAGAACCTAGCAAAGTCAAGCGGGACCCAAACTCAGCTTGAATCAAGTCATGAATAGCTCCAGTCACAACGAATATTTCAAACCAAATGATTTGGATTCAAACTTCCGCTTCACCAGGTCAATTTGATTATTGGTTTCAAGCACTTCATCACATTACAAGTCATCAGGCCTCAAGTAGACATTGTAGACAGTATGCTAATATGAATCCACTTTAGTTCTGGGTTTAACCCGAATACGACTTGAATTAACAACCCTGAATAAAATGCTAAAATCAAACTTCAAACATAACAAGAACGCACAAATTTAGCATGCTTTAAGCGTGTAAATTATAAACTTGTGTTACAATCATAATCTAGTCATATGATGATGCCCAAAGGCACAAAATCAGCAAAAAGAAAAAAGGACCCACAAGAACGTCTGCAACCTTCAGGGGTGTAATGAGCTTCAATGAAATTCTTCAGGGTCCAAATTGTAAAATCAGATAATTAGATTTTGTAGACGGGAGTAATTCCCAAAAGATGAAAGCATTTTCTCATCACCACTGCAGTTGCCTCACACAACAGTAATCTGCTTATCTCTTCGGCAGACCCGACAACCTGCACAAAGTTATCAATGTCAGGCTTGGGACGTAAACAAGCCAGGCTAGAACTACTCAAGATAGACTCATTAGCAGATCGAACCAAGTCAAGCTTAAACAAGCTCAAGCGTAAGCTCAAATCCTAAATTAGAGGTCATTTAGTAAATGAACACGAGGCTAAGTTTCATATACAGAGCTTCATTAGGTAGCAACCCTAAACACGCCAAATATACACATAAAATAATAATATTTATTTGAGATAATATAATATTTAATTACATGATTGATGATATATGAGTTAAGCCCAAAACCATCTTGAACTTGCAAATTAACTTGCAAGCCGAACTCGAGCTTAGTCAAGCTCCAACTTGGTTGGCTCATTAACACACTCGAGTGAAGCCAAATCTAAAAAAGAACCGTATTTGCCTTTTGTAAGGCCAAATAATTTTTACAAAAAAAATTTGTTAAATCGTATAGGTATTTAATTCTGTTGCAGCTAGTATAAAAACTGACTAAAAAATAAATAACTTTGATAACCAAACTATTGCATGCAAAAAAGCATATGAATATATACCTGGCACTCGGAGTAGAAACTCGTAAACTTCTCAGATAGATCATATAGGTATTCACAGAGGACATTAGGTAACAGATTTGTACAAGCCTCTTCAACAACCTGAAAAAAAGGATTTTCAGAGAATTAAATCAGAAGATGCTTTGCCCATGCTAAAAGTTGACCGTTACGACATGTTACCCGACCCACACAACCTGCTCAATTTGCCAGCTATACACATGTATATGTAACATTGTAGAAAGAGAGCAAAAGAAAAGCTTTGAACAATGGCTTCTTTGCGAAATTGTCTTTACCTCAGGAAACTGGAGCAAATGTAATCCCAGCTTGCGTTCTTCCTCTTTCTCCAATTTTATTTGTCCTTCCTGTCACAGACAATTAAACTATAAAATTAATACCCAATTAAAGAACCAAAAACTAAATAAAACTAGGTAAGCAATTAAAAACTCTTACCCTTTTCAATTCCTCTATGTCTTTACCAGATTTCCTTATAATTGAGCATATACGAGCATGTGCATACAGCAGATATACAGCAGTATTTCCCTATTTATCAAAGGATTTGAGCAGGTTAGGAAGAAGAAAAGTGTATGGAATTCAAATTATGGAGAGAATAAAGTAGGAAAAAATGTGGAAATACAGATGGTACGGATTTCAAAATAGTCGCTAGTCGGTACCCCACCGCCCGACTAGCGCCTGCAATTTTTACAACGTTAAGTCCCTAATGTCAAAAAAAAAGTATGGACTTTCACAGACTTCACACAGAAGTCCTTTAATGTTAGTTTTGCAAGGTTAAGTCCCTAAAGTCATAAACTTATAAAAACTCAATAAAAGGTCCTTTATGTAATATTAGAGACTAAACCATGAAAAAACAAGGGCCTATTAGTTAAGATATTATATGTTTAGGGACTTAATCATCTAAAACAAGAACCGCAAATTTGTTAAAAGTGAAGTTTGAGGAATATTTCATTAAGTTTTTACTTGTCAAGTTAGAGATTAAACCATGAGAAAACAAGGACCTATTAGTTGAGATTTTATAAGTTCCAAGACTTAATCATCTAAAACAAGAACAGTAAATTTGTTAAAAGTAAAATTTGAGGAAATTTTCATTAACTTTTTACTAGTCAAGGGTTTTAATCATGTAATTGTAACGTTCAGGGACTTATGTGTGAAGTCAAAGAAAGTATATAGGGTTTCTTTTCACATTTTCACTACAATATATGATGCCATTGCATCCCTAGTTAAAGATTTGAACAGCATAGAAATGGGGAGAACATTATTAAACATACTTTATCATTAAGCATCTGATCAAAATTGAATGTGTAATTGGTCAATCTGTTATTCTTCAGGTCTGCATATCTGTTTAAAATATCATTAGTCAAACAAGGGAAATATCAAATGAACAGATTGCAGTATTTATATATTGGAGCTGGCAATTTTTACCCTTTCTTTGCTTGAAAAGGTCAGTTTGGGTTGCAAATTTGCAATTATTATCCAAAAGGTCGTAAGAGTATAGAAGCGGGTCAAATGAGTTTACTAAGTCATGCAGGTCAAAATTTACCCAGAGTCTTTCAAAAGGTCAAAATCGCTTTATTTAAAAGAATAGACTGTCATTTTAACAATATGGTTTTGTAATTTTATCTTAGATCTTATTCATAGCATTAAAAAATTGGTCACAACATGTTAACACGTCCGACCAACCCAATTGAACCCGCACTAATAATGTCCATGGAATCAGGCACACAACCTGCTTGACCCACCAATTTGCAACCTCTACCAGAAATGATTCCTCTTTACATACACAAACTGAAAAGTGCAATTGCACGAATAGTTATAACCCCCATCCCCCAAAAAAGAAATAGCATTAATGCAAATTAACCATAAATAACACTACACATCTTATTAGTTCTGAAAACCATTATTATTCATCATAAAGCATGAGAATCTTACTTAACAGCACCATATCCAACTGCTTCAGCAGTTTGCTCAAGCTCCTCAGGAGTCCACTCAGCGGCCTTACCTAATAAAATTTAAAGATATTTTTAGTACTTAACCCATCTTATTTAGAAACTGATTCTTATAATAAGCCAAAATATGGCAATACCTCGTTCCACAAGAGCTGCTTTACATCGAGTTTTAGCTTCATCAAGCAAATCAACCAACTTAACTACTTCAGTACTACGAGTTCTAAATCTCTTTCCATCATCACCGAGAACAAGACCAAATCCTACATGACTTGTTTTAGGGTATTTGTTCTCATCAGTTGGTAGCCACCCTGCACGTTTTGCAGCCTGAAAAAAAAGTGTTTTAGGTCCATCAATATTCAGTTTTCTCCTTTTTTTAAATAAAAATGTTGTGTGCTTGTGTACAAGTGTCTTACAGTGAAGAACATTTCAAAGTGCTCTCTCTGGCCTACATCAGTTACATATATTATCCACTCAGCTTTTTCCTCATTAAGGCGATACCTACATATAACATGAAATAGTGATTAAATAGTAAATATAAACTTAAATCTATCATTGACTAACAAGATAAACTTTATTTTAAAAAAAACTAACCACAGAGCTGCAAGATCTGTTGAAGCATAGTTGAAACCTCCATCTCTCTTCACAACTATAAGAGGTATCTTTTTTCCTTCAATAAAGATCACCTGAGCTCCTTCACTTTCTTCAATTAAACCCTTTTCCCTTAGAAGATCTAAGGTTCCAGGAATGTAGGGATTATAAAAGCTTTCACCCTGAACACAATAAAAGTAAACCCCAACTGATACATTAATAAATTTGAATATATCCGTTCAAAAATAAATAAACATGAATATATGCCTACTTCATATTAAAAGATAAGAAAATTTATACCTTTTCTTCCAAGTGGATGCCTAAACGCTGATAAACTTTTTCATAACCTTTTCGACTTATCTCACATATTTGTGCCCATGCCTTCCTATACTTTTCCTCCCCACCCTGTTTCAAAAATCATTATATTACATATAAAAAAGGTCTTATTTATAAACTGAATTATCAGTAGGTGTTGATTACGATGGCTATGTGGACCACAAAGTTCGTTAATTCACCTGAAGACTGACAACCGCTTGTTGGGCTCTCTCTTTAAATTCAGGATCACCATCAAACCGCTGTTTTGAAGCCTTATAGAACACCTATCAAAGAACCAACTAAATCAGAATAACATCACTTGTTCAGTATCGAATGTAATATTTCTGAACTGTTGTTTGTGGAGGCTATTAATCTAGGATATGACTAATTAGAACTTTAGAAGATGGAATAATAATTCAGAAACTGAACCTAGGAATGCTTCTTGACTTCTTGTACATCCGTACATCTCATGTGAATTATCAATTAAAATAAGTAATTGAAATAAGTGGTGCACTTTCAAAGTAGACTATGCTCACCTCAAGTTCTCCAATATCCTGATCATTAACTTTCCCATCCGGGAACTTTTCAAATAGGTACTCAATCAACATTCCAAACTGCAGAGTAACATAAAAAATATTTGATTTATTTATTTACACAATACATATGAAAGAACATATACATGTAATACCACAGTCTTAGTTCCCGCATATCAACATATAAGATTTAATTAACAAAATTTCACACACCTGGGTACCCCAATCCCCAACATGGTTTCTGCGCAGCACGTCAACTTTAGAATACTCAAGCATACGGGCTAGTGTGTCTCCAATGATAGTCGACCTCAAATGCCCCACATGCATTTCCTTTGCAATGTTCGGTGATGAAAAGTCAACTATTGCCTTTTTTATCGGAAGCTTTGGTGCCCATGTGTCTATACCATCAGTTAGCATCTTCTGGATGCTCTGCGGAAATAAAACAGTGATAACAGGAAAGTAAGCACAAAATCAGGCAGGCTTATAAGAGATGTTTCAAAAAGTTAGGAAAAAAATACCTTAGCTATCCATTGTGTTGATAACTTAACATTTATAAAGCCAGGACCAGCTACAGAGCATGATTCTATCATGTCAGATGCTGGTAGATTTCTCATGATCGCCTGCATATTAGAAAGATCACATAGAACCATGTAAATGGTGTTAAAATAAAATTTACTTTATACATTCAGCATCCAGAACATTTCACTTCCAAAAAAAAAACAGTATTACCTGTCCAACAGGTTGTGGACCTCTAAATTCTGTACCCTTGCCTTTTATTTTAGACCATAAGCTCATGGCATTGTTGCTATTACATTAATGAAAATTTATGCATTAGCACCCAATATTATGAAGAAAAGCAAGCTATACAAACAATGATGCAACCAAAACTACTATGACTATCTACCATGTTACAAACACACACAAAAAAATAAAAAATAAATAAAAATAAAGAGAGAAAAAAAAAGAGTAAAGATTGCTGACTAATATAAAATTAAAAATTAAAAAAAAATAAAAAAAAATAAAGAATTATGCACATGCATGAGAGATAAACATATACCATTGGTAATCACCAGTTTCCTTTTTGGAGCAGGGAGCAATTAAAGGTGTCACTTCTGGCTCATCAGGGACAGTAATTTTCAGTGAAACCTCAAATACCTTTGCTAATTGTTCTTTAAGGCTTCCTGTATTATCTTCCTGAATTACAAAACAATTGGCATCATTTTTACTGTGTGAACTTCAAACATAGAATGTACACTTTAGTTACAGATCTTAGGCTTTTGTATTTGTACTTCATGTGTAATTTAAAAATTACTTTCAATATACATAAAAGACAATATGTGTGTGATGATGTGTAAGTTAAAAGACTTGCTTACATGTGCAACTGCCATGGTTGATGTGGAATGTGCCCACTTGACTGGAAAGTTTCTTCTATATGCTTCTTTCAGAATACCTGTCTAGTTTTGCAGTAACAAAATATAAGAACTCACATTGTAATCATGCAAACAGATCAATCAAATACTTTTACTTATTTACCAACAAGATGGCTGAATTACTGAACAATTCACTCATTTTCAATTTTCCATCAGAAGCGTACATTTGATATATCATATATTATATATATTATTACATACCACCAAGCTTCCAACCAATATGAAGATTCCCAATTTCTCAATTGTAACAAACTAACAATAGCAAAAAATATAAAATTCGATTTTAATAAATCCAAACTATGACTCATTGGCCAATAATAGTCCATACTAATAGTTTGACTAGTGACACTCTTAGCTTTCACTTTTATTACCAAGGGCAATCCCAGTTGCATAATCTTCACATATTAACACTTGATTTCCACTCAATTTCAATCACAATGGTAATTGTGAATGAAACAGGGAGATACACAAATGCAAATCAAGGGCAAATCAAGTGTAAATTTATGATGATTACGCTACTTGGATTGTCCTTGTTAATTAACGAAAAAGTTAAGAGAGTCAAAGTGTTAGCATCGACTGTTATCAGCTAATGCTTCATAGTTTGGATTGTTAAAATCCAAATCGGCTAAAAACAATCACGTTATTTAAAATCCAAAATGCAGCTGTGTATTTATGTTTCTCATCATATCATGAACTTCACAGCTTTCCCCCGTGTTGTGAGTCACATCTCAATCAATGCTCAACGAAAATGCATACCAAAACAAAGCACGGAACAATAACAAATCCTACGTTCACCGAATCACCGGTTTTAACTTTTAAGCGGCAAACTCTAACAAGCAACAACAATAACTTAAATCGCAAGTTATCTGCCTCTAACTACAATCAGTAACTCAAATTGATTAACTAAAACTACTTTTCCCTCTATAACCTACCTCAATCTAACTGCATGCAACAACGAACATCTAATCACAATATCACGTTACAATTAATCAATTAAGAACTCCGGCGATAGAAATGAAGTAACAACAAACGACCGACGGAGGAGAGTATGAACTTACGGTTGCCGGACGACGGGCTCCACGGCGGAGGAGGAGGAGGAGAGTGGCGGAGAAGAGATAGACGAGGGGAGAGAAAATATTTATCGATTAAAAACATTGAGACGCTAGGGTTTTAATTTCTTATTGTTGTTTTTTTTTAAAACAGTGGTAAGTTACAAAGAAGATCCTTGTAGTACTATAAATTGATATTTGGAGCTTTAACTTTTAGTTATGTGGTTTTGTCGGGACAGATGAAATTACTATGAGGTTCTGGTATTAATGTGTTTGTGTGTGTAAATTTTCATGATTGATATTGCATGAACAATTGAACATGTTTTACTTTGTAGTGAGGATGAGGGCTTGTTGTTATCGTGTGTTTTTTGAAAGAATTCATTTCCTAATAATTTGTAAGATTCTCATAACATATTTTATATTTGTTTTTGACATTTTTTATCACTTTATCCGGTTATGGATTATAAAGTACATTAGTATTTCTTTGATATGAAAGTGTGATTATGATTCAAAAGAAACTCCAAACAAACAACAATTCTTACATTTGGTATCAAGCTCGAATCATCAAAACTCCTACGGCCATTATTTGATTTGGGGCTCACGAATCAAACTCGTGTCGCTTTTAAGGATTACGTTGGATTCAAGATAGATAATGATGGTATTGACACTGGCCTTTGATGATGAATTGCTTTAACAACGCATATGATAGTTTCTCGACCATGGAATGAGGTCGTGTGTGGTTTAAAAAAAATAACAAGAGGCCAAAATTATCATTTTGTATTCACATTGATTAATTTAAACAAGTTTGAATATCTGTTAATGATAAGAATCAAACAACTTATAGTCTGGCACTATACGAACCAAATTTGTAATCTTGAAAAACATTAGATTTGTAATATTTTCCTGCAGCACTAATCTTTAGTATAATTAACTTTATTAGCAAATGTTGTAGAAATAGATCCAAAACTTATAGGAATGTATCTCATCTAACGAATACTAGGTACCCTTCATGTATCATGTGAACACTAAGCATCCTTAAATGTTAGTTAAACTCGTGTTTAAACATGATGTCTTTTAAGAAAACTAAATTAATGTTAGTTGTAATATTAACAAAAAAAACTAAAAAACGACACGCATATTAATTATCATAAATCTAACTTATCGAAAACTTACCAAAAGTCTTTTCTTGAATCCACTCTTACTCGGTGACAAATTCTCCTCTTCGAGTACTTCAATGGCGTTCTGATATGGATAAAATAGAATTTTAGCTTAGATTCGTAGTTTTGTAACTTGTTTACGTGGCATCCAAGTTAAGTTATTGGTCTCCAACTAGTCTCTAAAACTTTTGACTTGTAACTAAATACACCTTAAATCAATTGGCATACTTACACGTCCAATTTCGCAAGCTAATTTTAATAATTTATTAATATAAATATATTTTCCAACATATAAATTATAAATAATAAGTGAATGTGGGCATATATATGATTGTTTATTATTTGCGTTTATGGTTTTGTTATAGGACTATGAAGGTTAAGTTAGGACTATAAAGGTTAAGTTAGCCTGAGCGAGTGGGTAATGAATACTCTATTATTCATGTAAAGATAAAAGATTTTTTTTATTTTTTATTCTAGTTGGGTTTTTTTAACCAAACTCAGTATGTAATACAAGTTTCTTGTTGTCTGGTATTAACCATGATTATATCTCTGGACCATACATGTTTTCGTTCATCACTAATATAAATACAATTTTTTTTTAAACGATATGTTTTTACTTTTTCAAAAAATATGAGTGTTATTAATCACATTGACAATTAATACAAAACATATATCACCATTTGTTTCATTTATAATATGCATGATATTTGATGAATGATAATGGCGAGTTAAGTTTTTTATTTCTTTTTTTTCGTAATAAGTTATTAACACGATATCATTGTTCAACCATATAAAACATCAACAGATGAAACGACTTCCTTCACACCTCTTTCGATCTACCTTATAATTGACAAATTTTGTTGCCGTTCTAAGCCTACAAATAAACACACACATATGTGAGTGTATGTGTGTATATAATTACGAGTACATTTGGGGAATTTAAGAAATTGTATCTTGCTTTTAATACGAAATATAAACGGAAAAGTAGTTTTACGTATGCATTTTATGTGTTATACAATGAGATCAAGAACACATAACATTTGGCCTGCAAATTCTGTCGAAAAATAAGAAATTAGACAAGTATTCATAAATTAAACTGAGCATACCAATTTCGGTCTCCTTGATTTCTTCTTCATCACGACATCAGTTTTTATTAAGTTGTTCATTCTCGTCACATGAACCATCATAACCCATAAACCCCAAATATATACCAGCAACACGTCATGGTCCGTCTTCGGTTGCCACCAACAAAACCTTGATATGCTCCCAGATTCACAAAATTAAATCTACCACGAAAATAGAAAACCATAAAGAAACCAACCCTACGATTATTTTCACAAATTATCACACATGTTTTGTAAGAATTTGAACATTCTAAAGTTAATCGATCTCCAAAGAATATATTTTACGAGTTTACATATAAACTTACAGAAATTCAAGCTTTGTTTCCCCAATCAAATCTTTTAAATGTATACAATTTATATATGTTTGGTTATATACAAGTTATTGTTAAACAAAATATATACTTAAAAAATATGTGAAAACTAAAAGTTGTTATATTTGTAGATAGTTTTCAAAATCATATAGTGTGTACAGTATGTCATTACTTGATGTGATCATGTAGTCACTAGATAAAAATATAGATAGTGGCATGTAGCTTAAAAGAAAATGTTACAATGTAGGTTAAGTAAACTGATAGACGATGAATCAAATGCTTATAGTCATTTTTAGTAACAAGACAATGTTAAACACATTAAAGGGAAGGGTTTGCTTCATATAGATGAGATGAACTATTACGATCAAAGCAAAAGTGATTGTAAACGTACTTGATGTATGTATTCTAAAATAACTTTTAACCTTTTTTTGTAATTTTTACTTCGTGACCCTTAGTAACTTTCATCATTAAAAAACTTACTTGATAAAGACGTAAAATAAACATTACATATCTTCTAACACAACCAACCATCATGGACTGTAGACGCCATAACATACTTGACGACAAATATCATAGGAGATAACCTCGATGAGAACGTGTGTCCGCTCCTAGGTTATATTTATGATCTTTGTGCACCATCGCCTCCATGGATTTATTAGAAGGAAACAACCCACCAGTGAATACCATATTAGCATGTGGATCAACCTCAAATACATGTTTAACCACCAGAGGTTGGGCATCCTTCTAACTATGATATTAATATACGTTTGTAAAATTTTAAGTCGGTTAATTAGCAAGCATAACTATGTTGTGAGAACATCAACGATGGTAACATGTTAAAATATACATTATCCCCGTCACGGTTGAGTCTTGTATCATGTCCATTCGTCATGGAAAAATAAACTTATAATAATAATAATAATAAAAACATTGACCATATGTTTAAGCTGACAGAAAACGAGGGGGGAAGTTTCACAATAGAAAATATATGGATGTATAATGACTAACCACAAACCCTTAGTAATCTCATATGCCAAAAAACACATATCATGCACATCTAAAAGCTCATGTGGAACTATTACGAATACGATTGACAAGTGTACAATATACAACCAAACAATTAACTTGTCAAAACAATATCCTATGTATATGACCTAATCGAAAACTCAAAAAAGAGCATGAATCCTACTATATATTCCATTAGATACTAAAAAAACTTATCCGACTAAATTATTACATTGAACATAGACAAAAAACGATAATACATATTTTAGACCGTGACAAGTTTTCCGGTGTGTGCATGCTCAACTTGGAGTCATCAAAATTAATTATATTAATTTATACACACAATTACAACTACTTTTATTGTAAAATAAAGATAAAATATTGGTTCTAATTTAAGCTTCATATTATTAGGTTTTACAAGTATAACCTAAGCCAAAGATCCAAAGAACCACAATCTAGCTATTTGATAATATTTGCATTATAAAATATAGCACAATTTATTAATTTGAGTTATTTCATGTAACTTGCCGCTTGTAAGAGGCATACTTTTCCTTAAGTTGACCATAGTGGTCAAATCAAATGTTAGTAGTTAGGTTTGTCTTTGCTTGAATCGTAAAGAAAGATGCATCCACACAATTAATATGAAAGCACATGCACAACTATTACAAACATGATATACAAATATCTTGTATATAACAAATCAGCTAACTCGTCAAAACGTTATCTTACGTCTATAGCTTACTCGAAAGCTCAAGAACATCATGTATCCATTACACACATGAAAACAATTACTAACATCATCTATATTCAATTAAATTTTAGAAAAACTCACCGGACTAAATGATTACACCAAATCTATAACCGGAAAATACCCATACATATTTTCAAACCGTTACAAGTTTTTGATGTATACATACTCAATACGGACTCAACAAAATTAAATGTGCATCCACATTTAGCAATCAATACACAAATTCTCAACTAGTTTCATGTAAATAAAAGATAAAAAAACCGTAACGACTCATATGACTTGCTTTGTTATTTTTATTTTCGTATTAATAAGTTTTATAAATTTGACCTAACTCAAAGATCAAACGAACAAAATATAACTATTTAATAACATTTGCATTATATAACAGGAAAAATTCCCAAAATATCATTTTTCACTCTTATTTTTTTTAAAATATCACTCAGATAATTTATACTTAAAATGTTCCCTACACACAAGCCGTCGACGACTCCTTAGATAGGGGGTGAAAACCTGTATAGCGGCCCACTGAAAATCAAACACATGTCTTTTATGTTGTCGGGCCCCTCCAGAGCTTGGACGGACGCTTCCTCATGATACATGTATAATTTTGAGTGGCTAGACGTTCACGCCTTGTCTAAAAAGACGTCGGCACCTTGTCTGGAGGGAACATTTTAAGAATAAAATATTAAGAATTACATATAATTACAAATTACATGTCAAAAGAAACATTTTAGAAAATTTCCTTATAAAATATAACATATAATATATTAATTTGCGTTGTCTCATGGAACTTGCTTCTTAATAAAAAGCACAATTTTTTTAGGTTGACCACAATAGTCAAAACTCAAAAGCAATTTTAGTAGTGGTTAGATTTGTCTTTGCTTGGACCGTCGGGAAACATACATCCACACAACTACCCTTTAGTGACGAAATCAGCGACCAATATTCACTCGTTGCTTTTACACCTAATCACATCTACGGTCAATACTCGTTCCCCACCGAGAGATGCTAAACTCACCTACCGTCACGCTCGCCAAAACTGACGGACACAGTACACCCACGATCGCCTGTACACGTGTCACCACCGGAGAACGATTGCGCGCCCTCTAGAACGTTTTACCTTAGGTCAAAGCAACTGCCAAAGGATCCACAATTGTTCATTTGTTTGTGTGTGGAGTTTTGTCATTTGTGTCTACATTGATATTGTGTTCTTGTATCTTCCGCCAATTGTTGCAGTGTTTCTTCTCCTGCAAGTTACCTGATCATATGTGAGTAATTGCAATTCGGTGTTGATTGTGATCTATATGTTCTAATTTTGTAATTTGATTGTGGTTAATCAGTGTGTTTGGTGTTGGAGAAGTTGAATCGGTGCGAATTTTGTGTATTCGTTGCGAGTAACTGGTACGGCGGTTATAAAACCTCTGGATTTAGGGTTCTAATGTGGTTTTAAGTACATGTTAGTATGATCATAGGAATTTATGATTGGTTGATTGTAGGTTTGTTGATTTGGTTTAGTTTGATTGTTTGTTTATATGATATACATGAAGATATGAGAGTTTTATAACTGCTATCTGATCACAACAATTAATTTTTTTGCTAAGCGTTATTCAATGGGGTGGGGGAACATCTACAAGAGACGAATGAAGGTTTTCACATTGGCATTTATGATATACCTGGATTATAAGGTATGCAAAAATTTTGGTTGTTTTTTTATATGGATATGATAATTTGTGTGTTTAGTGAGAAAGTTAAGATCTTATGAGTCATATATATGTTGAAGGCCTTGCAGCAGAGGGAGAAATTGACGAAAAGATCAAAGCGGGATGGGTTATGGGAGAAAGCTCATGAGCGGAATGCTAAACGTGTTCTTAAGTTGATTGTTGAGTTGGAAGGTTTATGGGTGAAAATGGGACAATATTTGTCTACTCGTGCTGATGTGCTCCCGGAGGCCTACATACGCCTTTTGAAACAATTACAAGATTCTCTTCCGCCTCGTAGTTTGGAAGAGGTATTTTTTTATCTATAGAATGAATATATATACCATGTTTTGTTGATTTAGAGAATGAATAACTATACATATTGTATCGCCTTGTAAGTTTGTGCAACTGATGTAATAGTGCTTGTATCTTGTACAAAATGCACATGGGTATTATCTTTATTAACAAGCTGGTGACAAATTCCAACTTGGTAAAATAGATGATTACATGTAACATTTTCTTTTCCCGTTATCATGTTCCCTATATTCTGCTTGCATCAGGTCCGTTCAACTATAGAGAAGCAGTTGGGTC
Source organism: Flaveria ramosissima (assembly GCA_025215565.1). Classification (NCBI taxonomy): domain Eukaryota; kingdom Viridiplantae; phylum Streptophyta; class Magnoliopsida; order Asterales; family Asteraceae; genus Flaveria; species Flaveria ramosissima. The sequence continues at coordinate 5,835,955 of CM046036.1, forward strand.
AATCAATGGACGATCTATTCGCAAATTTTGTCAGTGTACCTTTAGCAACAGCATCGGTAAGAACCTTATTAAACTTATTGGCAGTGTTATATGCATTATACTCTTGTCCAAAGTACTTATTCTTGATGTTGAACAGTACGTATTGTGGCAACTTGAGCATTTATTTCATTTCTTTTACTTCAGTATATTGTAAGACCAACTACTGTATTGTTATTCTTCATGGTCTGTAGCAATTAATATGGTGGCATGCTTTTGTGTGTACATCTTTTTTTGGAAGGATATCTATTTTGGTCTTATGTCTGATATTTTTTAAACCTAAAATTACAATTGACATGCGAAATGTGTATTATTGTAACATTGTCATGCTAAGTACACACCTTTATTCCTGTAGATTAAACTAACAACTAGTCATTATTTTATTACCCATCTGGTTAAATTATTAACTTCCGAATGATTGGCATTGTATAACTAATATTTGCAGATAGCTCAAGTTCACCGCGCAACTCTACATGACGGGCAGGAGGTAGTTGTTAAAGTTCAACATGAAGGCATTAAAACTATAATCTTGGAGGTCTGTTCCGGGGCCTTAAATCTTCTTTCCATATCTGAACTTAAACACCAGACATGTAATGATCCAACTTTACTTTTTTACAGGACTTGAAGAATGCAAAGTCAATAGTTGATTGGATTGCGTGGGCTGAACCCCAGTATGATTTAAACCCTATGATAGATGAATGGATAAGGGAAGCACCAAAAGAACTAGATTTTGATCATGAAGCTGGTATAATATAGATACGATATTTTTATTGTAATCTTTGTGTTTCTGGTGTCAAGTATACATGTTCTTAATGATTTCTTGTTCTTGTAGAAAATACTAGAAAAGTCTCTAGAAACCTAGGCTGCAAAAGTGAAGGTCTTGACAAAAAACCTGAACATGTGGAAGTATTGATACCGAAAGTTATTCAGGTATCATCCTTCCTCACCTTATTTAACAGGTTGAGGGTGACGTACGGTACCCTATATGAAATATTTAGGGTGTGATTGATAATATTCAAAGGCTTTTTCTAGGCTTGATTCTGAATGAAACATGATTTTTAGATAAAAATACACTGTTCTGTTCTTTTGTATGATTTTGTGCTGAGTGAAATACAAGTCTTTGATAATTGTTGTTAACTGATAGAATTTATAATATTAAAATTTCTATTTGATCTGTAGTCCACAGAGAAAGTCCTCATTCTAGAGTATATGGATGGGATACGTTTAAATGATTCTCGTGCCCTGGAAGAACTTGGAGTTGACAAACAAAAGCTTGTTGAGGAAATTACGCGTGCGTATGCTCATCAAATTTACGTTGATGGATTTTTCAATGGTGATCCTCATCCAGGTACTCTCTTTTCTCTCGGTTCTATTTTGATATTCACTGCAAGATATTAGGTTTGATTCCTTTGTCACATATTCATTTGACTATTTCAGGTAATTTTCTTGTGAGCAGAGAACCTCCCCATCGTCCAATTTTGCTTGATTTCGGGCTTACAAAGCTGCTTTCAAGCTCTGTGAAACATGCTTTGGCAAAAATGTTTCTGGCAGCTGCAGAGGTTGCCACATTCCTATATATAGTAGTTATATTAGTAGTTGAGCAAATATATAGATATCTTCCTAGATACTACTCTTAGCACACTTTTGGCATATATTGATCAGTTTTAACTTGGTGAAACTTATTATCTGATTATTGTGACTTGAAAACGCCATACTCGCTTTTTAATGTTTGGATAAACATATTATTCTTTTGATTTTAGATAATCAATTTTAGATAATGTTGATTATGTGAGGGTAATTTAAAGTTACCTATTAATCTCTTCTTTTAAACCTTATAGAAGACTTCTATCCCCATTTCACAAACTGTCATTTTCTCAAATAAAAATGTCATTTTGCTCATTTTATGCATTAATTTTTTATAATCAGAATTTATCAAACACTCAAACAACTAATAATTAGAAAAAATTGTTGTGTCAGGGTGATCATGTAGCTCTTTTGTCTGCATTTGCTGAAATGGGGCTCAAGTTGCGCCTTGACATGCCAGAACAGGCTATGGAGATAACGAATGTGTTCTTCAGGGCTACAACTCCAGCAACTGAAGCTCTTGTAAGCGGCACTAATTGTCTTGCTTTTTTATTAGACAGAAAGTGTCCCTGTATTATATGCTAAACTGAGAATTCTTTTTTGATTTAGGAAAATGTTAAATCTCTTGCACAGCAAAGAGAAAAAAATTTGAAAATTTTACAAGAAAAGATGAACCTTAATAAGAAAGAAGTTAAACGCTTTAATCCTGTAAGTAAATTCACATCTCTTCTCCTAAAGTATCTGTTATGATTTTTGGAAACTAATTGAATGGTATCTTCCAGATTGATGCATTTCCAGGAGACATTGTAATTTTCTCGAGGGTCCTTAATCTGCTCAGAGGTCTCTATCTGGTCCTTTAGATCTATTGTTGTTGTCACACTTGCATTTTGGAACTGATTATTTAACCTAATAGTTATTAGTGTTTCGACAAACAAATTATGCTTTTTTATAGGTTTATTTATCTATTGATTCCTTAAATAATCTGAATTGCTAAACACTCAAACATACAAACACTATATTTTATGGTAGTTTTTTTCAAAATCAGCTATGTAGTTTTGATACTCAAATTTCATATCATTACTTTCAAATCACATCCAAACTGTTCAAAAATCTCACCTCATTTCAGGGCTTTCGTCCTCGATGAATGTTCGTATAAGCTATCTAAGCATCATGAGACCTTTCGCTGAAGCTGTTCTGAAAAGGTATGATTGTGTTTAGTTGCTTGAGTCGCTACTCTTTCTCTCATCGTATTTAACAATACCCTTGTTTTACTAGCTATTAATCTGTTTCAGTGACATGAACCGTGGACCATCCTCAAATCCAAACTGGGTATACGACAGTCCAGTACATTCTGATGTAGAGGCAAAACTGAGGCGTTTCTTGGTTGAATTAGGGAATGCTGATAGAATACTTGGAATCCAGGTGTGCATCGCTATCATCTACAGTTTCTATGTTCGAATAAACAATATGTTTCTGATCATTTTCATACCGCCGCAACAAAATGGTCAATTGTATGATGTTATTGTGCTTCTTAGGTTTGTGCATACAAAGACGGCCAAGTGATAATTGATACTGCAGCTGGAGTGCTGGGAAAATATGATCCTCGTCCAGTTCAACCCGACAGCTTATTTCCTGTTTTTTCTGTATCTAAAGGAGTCACGGCTGGAATGGTACATTGGCTAGTTGATAAGGGGTATGTTCTCATGTTCATAGCAACTGCTAATATTCCTGATCTAATAATGACAATAATAATATAGTAACAATATTAATTTGCATTTTCATTTGTAGGAAACTGAAGCTTGATGAAAACGTTGCAAACGTTTGGCCAGAGTTTGGTACAAACGGTAAAGATCAAATAAAAGTTAATCATATACTTAATCATACAGCTGGTCTGCACAATGCTCTAGCCGGTATTGCTCAAGAAGATCCTATGTTATTTTGTGATTGGGACGAGTGTCTAAAACGCATTGCTATGGTTGCACCCGAGACTGAACCTGGGCGTGAGCAGTTATATCATTATTTATCATATGGTTGGCTATGTGGCGGGATCATTGAGGTATAATTCCCATAAACCACTTCAATCCTTTTCAATATTTTAAATAATGTGTTAATGTATGCGTATGTTGTTGAATGCGCAGCATGCATCTGGGAAGAAGTTTCAGGATATTCTTGAGGAAGCCTTTGTTCGCCCACTTAACGTTGAAGGCGAGCTTTATATAGGGATTCCACCCGGTATTATTAATCTACCAAAACTTTCACAACTAATCAAACTAGGAAAAAAACTGTCACCAAGTTTATAAAAAATAAAAATATATCGTTTCTAAACTCATTTCAGGTGTGGAATCTCGACTAGCAACTCTCACACTCGATACAAGTGATCTCAGTAGGTCAGCCCCAAAACCCAACACCACTGGAGGCAGCTCGATCTCTACTACCCTGCCTTCCTCATTCACATTTGAAATGATTTCTGGTCTCATTCCATTATCCAATACACTCAATGTCCGCCGTGCGATACTACCTGCCGCCAACGGACACTTCTCGGCTCGTGCACTAGCCCGCTACTATGCCGCCCTCGTGGATGGGGGTGTAGTCCCGCCACACCATTCCTCTTCTTCCGTCCCGCCACTCGGAAGCCACCCTCACCACCCCATGTTCCATTCCAAGAAAACTTCCATCAAAAATGGAAGAAAGAAAGAGTCAAGTGGTTCCACAAGTCCTAACTCTGATCTTTACACCAGAATACCAGACACCGAAGATACAAGCGAAGAACTTGATAATACTAAAATCTTTAAAACTCCTAAGACGAAACTTCACGATGCCTTTATGGGAACTGGAGACTATGAGAATTTGATCTTTCCAAATGGGAGATTCGGGTTGGGATTTAGAAGGGTTAAAGCAGCTGATGGTTCTATAATTGGGTTCGGTCACTCGGGGTTAGGTGGATCAACAGCATACTGCGACATGAACAACAGGTTTTCAATCACTGTGACACTAAACAAGCTGTCTTTTGGTGCTTTGACCGGTGAGGTAATCCGGTTCGTTTGCTCGGAACTTGATCTTCCTGTACCGGAAGAGTATTCAGGATCTAGTGTGTTTGCTGGGAGACCTGTGATTAATTGAAGGGGTTTGATCTAAACATGTGTATACACTAAACCAATATATGAGGTAAAACTTGATCATATGTGCAAATTTAACAAAGATTTTGAGGTGTAAATCGAACGTATAAAGCTATGTTTTCTTCACTAATACCTTTTCTGTTATTAAATTTTCATTCACCATTTCATGATATTGACAACAAATTACGGTTGTTTTCTGTAAACCCCGTTAAATATAGTGTCACGATATAAGTATATATTTATGTTCATTAGAAGTTTCTTCAGTTTACCAAAGGTTATAACGTACGTACACACTTTTACACAAGATTTTACTGTAGGTCAAAATCCACCACGAACTCATGTGTAGTTTTCTATCCAAGTCACATAATCAAAATTAGATGTTTCTAACAAGTATCAATCGTTATATATGTTAAAGTTCTAATTAAATATTGTGAATTTTATTGTTTTTAAAACATTTGTATATCAAATTTTGTATATACCAGGAATAAATACCAAATTACCTCTCTGTTCAACATAAATAATACATTTCTCTACATATGTTAAGTTCATTATATATTAACACTAATGAAACATCATATATCTAAAGTAGAACCAAACTATACTACATCATATCAAGATCAAGTCTAAGGATTCAAATCATACAAGTATTACATAAATTACAATAAAACTGCGCAAAACAAAAACAACCGGAGAAATCTTAGGGGAGATTCTAAAGCAAGAAACCGTTTTATTTTATGTTCAACCCGACCAAGTATTAGATACAAAGCTTCCGCCATCACTGTTTATACCATTGTTAACGTGACCATGGAAGACGTCAGGATTAGCACCTAGTCCAACCATCTCATGTTGCCCGGGAACGGGTAGGCCAGGGTGGTGCCCATGGTCATCCCCACGAACGGTTATGGTTGGAGCGACGTTGCCCATTCTAGACGTGTTCTGACAGTTAAACATTTGTGGAGTGGTTAAATGGTTCTGAAGGAGGTGGCTAAGGCTAGATGTTAATGAGCCCCTAGCCAGCATATCTTCAGCTAGCTTAACCTGTAACAGAAGAACAGTTTCTTTTAGCACTAACTTATGAATCTTCGAATTTTAAGGGTTGAAAATTGTTGATAATGGGTCAGAAAGTTTAAACTGAATGATAATTAGCTATAAAGTAAAGGGGCAAATTGGTCAAACGGGTCGAAAGCTACCTAAGGTGTAAATTTATGATTAAGGAAAGAAGGTACCTTAGCTCTCAAGGCTTCCACCTGTGACTTGAGCACTATGTTATTAGTTGAAGCGTCTTTGAACTGATGACTAGCATTCGTGAGTTGCTTGAACAATTCTGAGTACTCTACTCGCAGTAGTTCCACCTGAAACACATGTTCAGTTCACAGATAGTTTTGGAAAGAAATATAATGTAAATAACAGATCCCTTTCGGTATATTTATGAGAAAATGAAGGATATGTGTAGATTAACATCGTTAATAAGTGCACACCTGTTGTTCAAGATCTGTTAGATGTGCTTGTTTTCTCTTTCTTGAGCGTCTTGCAGATTCTCTATTCGAAACCATCCTGAAATCATAGCCAATGATATTATAGTAGGATTGACTGGCCTGCCTACCTTAGATTTATGAAACTCCTGACAAAAATTTCTTACCTTTTATGCTTTTTGACATCCAACTGATCGTTACTCTGTTCACATTGACCAGCTTCAATCTCCGTATCATCGTCATCTGATAGTTCAAAATCACTGGTTGCGCCACCCACATTCCCATTCCCCCGTTTTGTATTGGTATCCGAAGTTGGACTCTCAGCTGACCAAGTATGAATACATCAGCAACTAACCACATCAAATCCCTAAAATTTTGTTTATACAGGAAGTACTGAAGTAGAGGTGGCAAAATGTATGGGTCAGGTGGGTAAGGTAAAGAATCAAACAAGGTATTTTGTATGGACGAGTAAGGGGGTATGATATGGTTGGGCCAAAAAAATTTCCAAAATTTCAGTTTTTTTTAAATGATTGGTGTGTCATATTTTAATAGGAAAATCATATTAATTCAATCATAACTTCATTTCTTAATAAGATGATTTAAAAGTTTTTACAAACTGAAAATTCCTAGCTTTATACCCCAAATCGATTCAATCATAAGTAAACGGGTCGAAATTACCACCTTTAGCTGGAAGTCACTGACACTACGAGTATGGGTTCTTTGGATGTGCTTTTGGAGAGTGATTATGCAATATTGCATTATTTAATGATCAATAATCACAAATTCTGTTGTTTAAAGTTGTAATAATGTTAAACAACAATTGTTAAAAATGTTTGGAAATATTTGATCATTAAAGAAAGTACCAGATAACCAAAAAAGACATTCTTGTAAAAGAAATTGAAATTTGTGTTGTCCAAACACCTAAACATTCAAAAACTCAGAAGCAAAATGTGTTTCATTCATACACTAAACCGCCATACGATAATCCAGCCTAGTTCCAAAACATATATACAAACACCCCTTATGTAAGTTAACAGGTGTACCACATATTGAAGATTGGGAATCCATAGTCGTCATGACAGTAGAGTTCTTTGGATTAAGATTTCCACACCTTGAAAACCTATTCAAGTTATCCTGTAATCCAAACAGTCAACAAACTCAATCATCAAAAACATATGAACTAATGTGTGAATATGATTTAATTTGATTTTAAATCTTGAATGCAATTTAACTTTTGATCTCTGATCAAACTGCTATCTACAGTTTGATGATCAAACACAGATTAACTATAAATATCGATGTAACAAACACATGAACAATAAACTAGGTCTGATTTGGGGCCTTGCTTCAACAAACTCAATCATCAAAAAAACATGAACTAAAGTGTGAAATGATATAGTTTTAATTTAAGATTCTAAATACAATTTAGCTTTTAATCTTTGATCAAACTGCTATCTACAGTTTGATGATCAAACACAGATTGACTATAATCCTAATGAAACAAACAAATTTGATCAAACTGCTATCTATACTTCTCTGATCAAACACATATTGACTATAACATTGACGAAACAAACAAACAAACAAACAAAAATTAGGTCTGATCTGGGGCCTACCAACAACAAAGTAACCAACAATCAACACAATTCAACACACCGAATAATAAACTCAATAATTCAGTACACTGTATATGCAATCCAGACAGATATCAACAACAACAACAACAATAATAATAACAATAACAATAAAATGAAACAACAAACCGGAATCATGTACGGAACACTGAGATCGGGCGAACAACCACCGTCAGCGGCGGAGAACATCGCTCCGGCAGGCGGAGGACATCTGAGATCAGCAGCTTCTGTGTGGTTAAGGAGCTCTTCGATGTCGTGTTCGGAGAAGGTTTCACCAATGGTGGTGGTGGTGGTGATGAAGGGATCATTGAACGATTGTTGTTCCTTTGGATTGAAGTGATCCATTGGTGAAATTGATGAATGAATCAGAAGGCAATATGTTGTTATGTGTGTGATGTTTGAGAGGTTGAATTGTTTGTAGTTTCTTCAGGTGTAAGATTTGAGGGAGTGATATTAGTATGGAGGAAGAAGACAAAGGTTGAAGTGAGGGCTTTTGGTGAAAAAGTGGAAGCAATAGTGAAACTAACACTCACTTTGATGTGACATTTTGTGTTTGTGTTATTGTTTGTGTTTGTGTTTGTGTTTGTGTTTGAGTTTGAGTGTGTTTTTGTTTTTTAATAAAAGGGGTGAAACTTGAGTAGTGTACGGATATTTTGAAGTTTATACGGATTAATTTTAGCGACTTGTACGTTATTAGTATTTTTCTTTGTGTGAAAGAATGAAATATCGCATCTGAACGTGAGTGAAAATAAGTATGCAATCAGCTTTGACGACTTGTGTGTTTATATTTCAGGGTTTTGTGTATTGTTACGAAAACCTAGGTTTTAAATGATATACGAAAAACGGTGGATTTCACTTAAATAGTAGGTTTTGTGAAATATTTTATAGAAAAATATAGATGAAAATAAACACGTAACTATGATAATTGGAATTTATAAAACATCTGTTTTTAAGGAAAAAAATTGTGAGTGAATCACTTGTAATAACTTGGTTGTTCAAACAATAAAAAGTGAAAGGTCATATGGTACATTATAACTTTTGAGTGGTGAATTTTAACTTTGGAAAGTGATATTAATATCATGATGATATCAACACATACTTTTATAACAGGTGTAATGTAATATAATTTTATAGTACATCATGGATGACTGCGGGACTCAATTCCTCAAATTTATGTAGAAGAACATCATTTTACAGACCTTAGTATCGTTGGACGAAAATTTGATAAATGTTTGTTGATTATGTGAAATAGTTTACGGTGGTAATGGTGAAATATGATTTATTTACGAAGTTTCAAATATGTATTTATTATATATAACAATTAATGGTTTTGAATTCTTTTTTGAGTTTTGTAACGAACTAAAATGTGTCCAATTTAAAGTGGGGTTCAAGTCGTTGATCCAACGATTGTTCATGTGACATGTGACCCGTGACATGTGACCAAAAAGGCATGTCTATCACTACAAGGCCACACATATCTTTTTACTGTCGTCTGCAGTTTTTCTGATTCTTTAAAGGTTTATTTTTGTTTAAGTTTTATATGTGTTAGATTCTCGATATCCTTCGTACATCATAACAAATATGTGTAATCATATTCGCTAATTAATGCCAAAGATTATGGACGCTTAATTTGAGGGTTGGTTTTGTAGTTTAAAAGGAAGCATCTACTCACTCAAAACTAGAAACAAATACACATCAATTGTCTTGATCGAAACTAAGTTATAGTTTAGTTAAAAATATATTGTAAACTCACTAAACTAGCAATTTAAATAACTTACATGAGAATAACCATTAACTTTATATTTATAACATTAATATCAAATAAAGCATCGATTGCAATGAATTATCATAAATTTAATTGTGGTATACCAACTTTGACGGTTGTCATTATCTGATTTAAAAAGTTAAATTGGTATTTGTATATATGTTAGCATTGAATTTACCTCAACAAGGTTGAAATGTGTTTTATAGTGGTTTGTGATGTCATTCAACACTTCAACTATGTTGATTGTCATTTTCAAAAGTCTAATAGAAAGTTATTCAACTTACCACCTTTTTTTTTCTTTTTATCTATTTTGCTGCTTACCTCCTCCAGCTGTCACCTCTACCAAATTAATGTTTTTTTATATTATTTCAATTTAAGGTTTCTATCTTTTTAGTTTTGTATATATTTAAAAATTTTCATGTCAAAACATCTTGACTAACCATAATGTATATTACTTGTTTTATCAGCTAAAAAACCTTTTTGATTGTTTATAAAGTTAAAAAATTTATTTGTAAACTATGTATCCATTTATATAGTTATAAAAATTTTAAGTTTCATTTTTTGAGGTTTAATCTTCCAAGTTTATAAATCATCAACAAAACTAGTAAAATTACCTTAGCTAAAAATATCATCCAGTAAACATGGAATTGTTTAAGTTAATGTGTAAGATCACATGTTTTACCTCTTCAATACAAAAACCCGGTCATTAAGTTGACAAATTGTATAATATTGTTGATTCGTTTAAGATATGTAGATGGTTTAGAAAACGATTACTGAATGTATAAAAATTATATTGACTTCTGATACCTTCAACATCGACAACATCTTTAAAATATCATAACTAAGCTTTGTTTAAACTATCATTATTTTGTATTTTATAATACAGAAGGTGTTATTTTTAATACTTTATAGTGTGTGATTATATTTAGAGGTTAAACAAACACTGATAGGGCAACAAGAAGAAATCTAGAGGTACACAAAGTTTGGTAGCAGAGATTGTTCTTAAAACTCGCAACAACTCTTAGTCGAGCCTTTACGATCCTTTATCTCGAAAGTGGTTCTGATTCGGGTTCATGAGTCTCGACCGATCTTGGATTAGTCCTACACATATTCGATTCTTTTCCTGAACGGTTATTATATGAAGTTAAAGTTGATTTTTTTCAAAGTTGAATGTTTTATATTGAAATAACAGTAGTTAAAATGAATTGTTGTTAATACCAATTTAAGAACAAATATCAAACGTATATTGTAGCGGTTAAAACTAATTTACATAGAAAAGATAGCTTGACATATAAAAAATCAATAATTCAGATTCGAATATGATGACATCGTGAAATTGAAAGCTAAAGGTTTTAATGTTTAATAGTTGATTGGGCTCAACTACTGGGGCTTGAAAACCAATGGGCTAAAGGCTAAAGTGGGCTTTCGGCCCATTCAATAAGTGGTAAAATTTGACATGAATTTTTCACTGAGTTATTTATATTTATTCATATAATTATACTAAAAATCATTATATTTTATCTTTTTTTAATTAAATAATATTTTTTATATTCGTATCATTACTTTTTTTCCTCTCCTCTACTCACAACCACTTTAAAAAATATTAAAAAATTTCTAATGATTAAACAATGATTTTTCAAATATATTAATCCACAATAACATTTTCTCTTTCATTCGCTCACAACCACTCAAAACCATTACATATAATATACCAAACACACTCATATATTTTTAAGAACTCCACTGTGAATGCTATAAGAGACCTAGAGCCGCTCATAGTTTCATATATAACATACAATTAAAAGGCTTTTATATTGTACATGTTAAAGAGTTATGTTTTTTTAAAGATAGTTTTATTTTACGAGTTTAGATTAAGATATATAAATCTCTGCTTAAAATATAATGAATTAATGTTTTTCATATTACATACTCTTTTAACTCTGTCTTACTCTTTTATCTTCAAAGTTGATTTTCACACAACTTATTCTAATAAATACACAATAGTTACATGCACAACGGATTGTCGGTTGATGAGATGTAATATAAACGGGTTCAAGAGATCAAATTCTATCCATTTGATGTTAGTCTAAAATTTGCTTATTTTTTACCCTCAAGTTAGATATAGATGTATGCTAATTAAACAAAATGTAACAGTTCATTAGGTTGCTTAACAAGTGAGCCTAGTCGAGCCAACTCAGGCTCAAAGTTAAAATAGTTAGTAACGAGATGAAATCTGAGTTCATGCTTAGCTCGAATAAAGCTTGCGCTAGCTTGCGACTTGATGAGCCAACTCGTTTGTTTCCTTAAAACACAAAAAGTTTATATTTGTTACATTGTTGTCACATGTATGGATGGATGTCACAACAAAGAAAAAATAATTGGGGAGCTTTTGTTGTCTATAAAAGTTGGGTCTACTAAATTGCCTTGATCAAACCAAGGAGCAAGCCCATCTTAGCTTGACTCGTTTATTATGAGCTAATCTTTGAGAGAGGTTTTTTCAAGCAAGTTTTCTAGCATGGACTATTTGAAGAGTCATACATTTCACTTTTCGCCCTTGATATACGCGTCAGGTAAAAGACGATCTGAAACCATATAAAGTTTTGAGCTCGAACTCGAATGTCACTAAATAAAGAGGTGAACGTATTCACCATATCATGTGGTGACAATCTGCTTCTTATGATGCGACGAATTGAGAATAGAATCCGCAAAACAACAAACCATAAAACCTTCAGCCTCACCACAAAGGGTAACCCGCGAAATTGTTATTGTGAACCGACTCCAACGTGAAAACCAATATGTGTTTTCCATGAAATAATAGTTACCTGAAATAGATTTCACATTTCCTATTTATACTATTCACTAATGATGTTATCATGCCACGTGTCTACTGGTTCTCACAGTCATATCAGTAATACACAAAATTAATCACGTTAGTTATTTATGTGGTTCGTCCTCTCAAAAGTGACACGTTTGCCGTAGCATTGACCCTTCTTTCTAGGGCCGATGCGATCCAATGTTTATTTGCATCCAGACCAATGCTATCGCCCTAATCCTGTAATCCAAACACACCGACTCAGATATATATATATTTATTTCAATTACCCAGTCATTCGCAGTTAAAGAAATATCAAATTCTAAAGCTTAATAATTTATACATGTACCAATGATAATTAGCTCAAGTGGTTAAGGTGACGTATCCCAAAATCTCATACACATGCAACAAAAAATAAAAGAGGATCCAGGTGGACCAAGAGGTTTTCTCATCTAGTGTGAGTTTTCTTCTGACGATGATCTTAAGTTTCATACTTGAGTAATAGAGATCGAGTGAGCCAGTGGATCGTCAGTTCTCCGATTAACCGTTAAAAAAATAATAATTTATACATGTTTCAAGTTGAACGCCCTTGAATCTTGACAAAACCCAAACAACAACTTGAACCAACAAGAAAACAACAATTGAAAACGCCATTCAAACAACTCTGTTAAACAATGTCTTTAAACGGCAATCGTACACATCATTTTCATGCCTATCATCATCATCTTCTTCACAATCAACCCACAATTGTTTCCCAAATTGCCGTTTCAAGTTGCAACACAAAAGACAAACGCATATTCTACGAATCAATCATACATCACCATTAACGTAGGCCCCATAAAGTTGGTTTCTTTATGTGCCCACTAGGTGTTCGACCATTGTCCTGACTGAAAATCACACACATATTACATATATTATGATCATATATCACTGATTGTCCATTCTTTATTGTAATTCAAGTGATTAACAGAAGTGAACGTTATAAGTTTAGTGTTTGGTGAAATACTGAAGGATTGTATGGAGATGGGGGGTAGAGTTTATTCGGATTTGTATCGAAACACGAGTGAGGAGATGCTCATAAGAACATTGATGGAAAGTTCAGTGGTATTACCAGCACCAACAATGGAGAATTTGGGGTTCAAGAATCTTTCTAATGACTTCAGGGTAGATAGTGAAGAGCTCTTTAGAAGTTGGCTCACTACTGCAGATGTAAGATGATGTTTTGATTTACAAGTTTTACATTTGTTTTGATTGTTGAGGCTTATATTTGATTTGTGAATCTATTGATACATCTTATTTATTAATAACATGATATTGATTGCTAGAATCAAGGCCATAGTTCAATAAGTACAGTTCATAATCGTCCTCGACAACTATCAAGGTTAGTTGATTCTCCCTAAAATCATGTTTCAAAAATTGAATAGTGGCAACCTGTAACAAAGGGTTTGTAACGTAGCGGTATTAAGGTGTGAAATAAAGGTATTCCTCCCTAAATGGTTAAGGGTTCTAATACTATGATGGATATTGGTGTAGATTAAAAAGCAACACAGAGGGTGTGTGAGTTAGTTGTTCTAAAAAAAGAAGAACAAAGGCAACATGTTGAATTAGGTTCATTTTCCTCAAAGTAGTTATCTTTAACTATTTACTTGGCCTAAACAATGCAGGATGCTCCCTGATCAAGCTAGTTTGCATAGTCAGCAAAACGGTGTTCGGCCCCAAAGTCCTTTCGCCGTTGGTGATTCCTCCTGTGACATGAATGGACATGCAGTTAGGTAATTACAACATTCTAAGGCTATTTATGGTCTTAATTATTGTTGGGTGTGATAGTTGCATTTAAATTTTTTACAAATATTGGCTTCATTTTGATATGCGATCAGGAATCCAGCAGAAAAAGGGTTGCAGGGAAGCAATTTATACCTGGCTAAGGTTTGTTTATATTAAGAATATGTATAAATGTTAAAAATCAATCAATGGCTGTTGGCATTTTTCCATATCTCACTTTTCATGCAGGCATGGTTTAATAGTTCCCAACCAATGACGAGAAGTCGTTCATCTGAATTAAGGTAATAATCAGTATGCGTTGAAATTGGTTGGATTAAAATGACTTCATTTTGCCCAAAACTTAATGTTTTCCTATTAACAATTAGAATGTCTCACATGATTACAACATTATATTATTTCAATAAAAATCTAATTACGAAGTAAGACAATCTAAGAGGTTTGCACCATTAATAAAACAATTTGGGCAAACATTCACTTACTCATTCGCCCCGTTTCTTTTTTAGATAAATCTTTTTGTTTAATTTTTTCCGCTTTAACTTGTTACATAAGTAAATATAACCTGAAATTGACACATTTAGTTTTTAAGCTATAAGAATCATCTACAATAAATGCTACTTTTTTCTTGATTTACAAGTTAAATTCCACTGTTTACAGGAGGAAGTATGTTGCAATGCAGAACTCACAGACAGCAAATAATATAGAAGTAATGCATAATGCATCAGCACTTGCAGCCAATCAATTGAAACAAGATTGTACCGACCCGTTTAGTGATCTCATATCCACATCTAATTCATCATCATCTAATTATAATGGCCAGCATATTGATAAGGTCTCTTCTGTTGTGAGCATGCTAAAGGGTTCATTAGAACGCAAGAAGCTTGAAAACCATGTTGAGAAAGAAGAGATTGATAATTCTATAGGGTATTATGGTGCTCAAGAAGTACACAATATTCATTTGAATGATTTAACAGCTGCTGATACTAACGACCGTGTGTTAATACAAAGACTTGAAGGAGCTATGGCTACTGACCTGGAAGGTTTTGTGGCCCCAACAAATCTGATGCAGATAAATACTGCCTCTCGAGAAGCTTCACAAAGTGAATCTTCTGCTGATCCACCTGTAATCTCAACGGGTTTTGACGTATCCGATGGGCTAAGCAATTCTAGTCAATCAGCAAGTGCTTGCCAAAGCCCCAAGAGGCTATTTGGAAATGGGAAATCTATGGGAACTGGCAGCCTTGCTAAAGGTACAGGTAGAGTTGGCACAACGGGTGCATCGGGTCAGTTGGATGATGGGTGGAGACAAATTTGGTGGGTAGTTTCTAATATTGGTCAAAACAGGTCGGGCTGGGTTGACCAACAACATTTTCCCTCCCTTTTCCTCGAAATATCATTATGAAAACTGTATTAGTAAATACCAATTTAAGTATTTCAATAAAAGGCCTATTTGACCCGTCTCACTTTTAACCAAAACTTAACCCTGTTAGAGGTCAAAGATAACCTGAACCAACCCGATTCTAGGTGCAAAGTGTGTAATAGGTTGAAACCGTTACCTCTAAATACACGTAATGCGTATAAACTACAATCAGGATGATTTCATCATGTCCTAAACTGCAGTAACAAATTATTCCAACTTAATGGGGATCTTACACAACAATTTTGCATGATACTTATTTGTACTTGATAGAAATAACTGATCACTTCTTTATTCTCTTTTACACTACAGATATATGGGAACACATGTACAATTACTTTAATGAAGATCACAAGGTTTGTATTTACTCAAAACACTACTAGTTTCAGTTTTAGTGTTGATTTTAGAAAAAAAAAAATAGATTTCTTAGCTTCAGTGACAAATTCCCTTAAATTCAATGACAAGTTCCATTCTATGATTTATACTCCATAATAAGTAGTATAAAAATTTAACCTCGACATGAATTTGATTTTGCTAAATAAACCTTAAAATTTTTATCTGCAGCATAAGGGAAGTTTAACTCAACATGGATCAACATCAGATGCCTCAGGTTAACTTCAATTCCATAATCAGTTTAATTTATATGAAGAACTTAGTTTGGTTTAATCTTTGAAATTTGCTTTACTATTAGAGGCGACACGTAGACCATCTTGATACTTTATGCAATACTTCACTTTTTTCTTCTTCTATGTTTAGTTAAACACTTAACACAATTAAAGTAATATTTTCTTTCATAAATTGTTTACGGGTGAGATTTTATAAATTTGTATAATTATGTTATCGATTGCAGGAGATCCCACAAAGAAGCGTAGGGTGGAAAGATCACGGAAGTATGTACCACTATCTTGCTTATAGATGTTCCTTTTCAAGGGAGTGTTTGGGATTGTTTATTACAAGTACTTGCTTTTTTTAAATGAACGGTTTACTTCAATTACAAATAACCACGCAAGCGGTTTTGATAAACAATCCCAAACACCGTTAACAACAGTTTATTGTTGCATTTTATAGCAATAAGCGCATAAAACTTTTTAATCAGCAATCGCAAATACACCCAACTTTGTATGCAAAATACATGAAACATCTTTTCTTTTCTTATGTACCCCTTTTTATCATTTGCCCATTCACAAGTAAATTCATAAAAAATTTAACTTCTCATTAGAAGTCAAATATTTCTAGGTGTTCATACTGCAACTATGTTTATAAATAATAACCCCAGTAAAAAAGGCAATTCAAGTTTCGGTTTGATTGATGTTTTTTTTGGTGATGTAGAATGGCAGAAGCAAAGGAAAGAACTCAAGCACCAGCAACTTCACCTGATATGCAGTCTATTTTGAAGCGTTGTGAAAATCTTGAAAAGGAAGTGCGGTCACTCAAACTTAATTTGGCTTTCATGAACAGGTACAAACAAACATAACCGCCATCATATGCATTGAGAACATATATATCCACACACATACAAGTTGCTCTTTCTCATAAAGTATTTCACATACCTAACAATACATTTCAGGAAAGACTCTGAACAGACTAAACAGATTGAAGAGCTCCAGAAGCAGAACGAGGAAATAGGAGATGAAAAAGAACGTCTTTTAGAAGAAATCGATAGAATCTTATCCCAACGAGACAGGATGTGATCAAGCCTTCATTTTTTGCTTTTCTAACAGTTGATACACCCTCAGAAATCAGGCTTAACTATTCAGTGGCAGATCCAAGGTGAGAGTTCTTGAAAAGTTATGTTGATATGCAAAATATAGGCCTAGCAAGAATTCTTGAAAATGAACAGTGAGAATTATATAGGTATTTACAGAGTCAATTAACATGTTAACTCGAAAGCGCTTTCTTTCATACAAAAAGTGTTCCATCAACAACTTTCTCTGAGTGTTGCTTCTACTTTTGAGCATTGGATATTTGATTATAATGTGCTGACGCACGATAACATGTACTCTTAATTTACATTACATTTCTGTTAAAAACTAGCACTTCTACTGAAAAACGAGTGTTGCGTGACATATTTCTTCTATGTATGAGCACCGAAGATGTCCAAGAGACCGTGCTTTCCGCAATGCTGAACTGCTAATCAACTCACAAAATATATATATGCTAATAAAAAACAAGCCCAACAGACATCCCTTACCAGACCCATGCTAACAATACAATTCTTGAGTAAATATAGCATTCTACCCACTGCAAATGTGATCAAGGAGGTTACAGATCCCTTAACAGCTCCAGCTACGACCTCCGAACGCCTGTGTTGCCCGTGACAGGTATGAGAAAACAGGACATTAACATCTCTGTGGACCTACAAAAATTGGAAAAAAGAAAAGAAGTGTTAAAGAGATTGCTAGTTTATGTTATTTTAATTCGATTTACATTTCTTCAATGTGACCACAGTAATATCTTCACTCTTTTCATATCGCACAAGCCGAACTAGAACATGAAAATCTTGAATGAAATCACACACACAAAAGATAAGCTGAAAAAGTTGTCAGCATAGATAGAGAACTATGCATTATGAAAAAGAAAAACGAGAATTGTGTATAGATTTTGTAGCATAGTTCTTTGTAAGCATGTTAACACGTTAAATACTTATAGAAGTAAAAAATGCACAAAAACAATGATGGTTGGGCAACCCGACCTGACCCGACTGCTTTGACGTGATCCATTACCCGTCTCTGTTTTCCACCATGGTTTTATACTGTTATACACACAAAGTAATAACAAAGTCTGGTTTCACTAAGAGAAAAGTTAAATAGTTAATTAACTCACATGATAATTGATAAGATACGTTTTAGCATCTGTCACTTATTATGGCAAATAGCATGCTCATCATAATATGGGTTTAGTTTGGAAATTCCCAAGGTATACCAACAATCATAAGTTTCATTCACCTATAAAAAAAGCAGAAATGATGTTAAATTAATATAAATAATTCAACCAGTAATATACTTTACAAAAACTGTATTATGGGAAAGGTCAAATACAAAGGGTGCTAAAACTAAAAAAGTATAAAAACTAATTACAACCATCCATCTTTTTAATTAATGGTTCAAACCTTGTCATTAACGAATTATTACTAACTTAATGTTATTAACTTTTAACAACTAACCAATCGTTAATTTTCTTTTAAACCCTGAATAAATATAAAAACAGAAATTTCATACATCTATTTCTAAATTTGTAACGTTGCGTATTATCTTAGGACACAAGTTTAAAATGCATGATGTATAGTGCTCTTCAACATGATAAAAAAATAATTTAATTTCACAAGTTTAGTGAAAAATGTATGAAATTGCCTCGTATAAAATTTATTATTATTAGATGCATCTTAAAATCAATTTTTTTTATCTACACTCATGCATATTTAGATTGTTTTAGGGGTTTCTATATCTTTATTTTAGTTTTTATTTTTCAACTTGAAATCTATAGATGTAAAACAAGAAGCTCATAGGCTTGTTTTGGTGTGTTGGAATCTTTGATTTCATACAATTTTTGTTGCTTCTGATATGACATAATAAATAATTGTGGATTTATGTATAAATGATCCATGTAGTCAAACTAACACCTTTAGCATCTAACTTTGAAACGTTTTATGTTTGTCATATCCTTTTTTACTTTTGTATCACTTTCAAAATCTAATATTAACTTTTGTTAAAAAGAAGTATGTTTGAACTATTTACATGATTGTTTTACTATTTTGTGTTTGTCCGTCCTCTTTCTCTTTCTTCCACATCATACCCAATTTTCTTATTAGCACTCCGCGTATCGTCTTTTTATCTGTGATTATCAGTGTCATTGTCACTCATATGGATCATTCAAATCATACGATTCATACAAAGTTGTTTTGAAATGACTTTAAACATATTATGATGCGTTTAAAATATGACGTTAAATATATCATTGATACCAAATATTTATATCAAAAGTTAAAGAATACAACAAATCCTTGAAAAAATCATAGGCCTTTTATGATAACAATAAATACAAGCACAAGTCAATAGCATATTAGTAAAAGCACATGATTGACAAATACATTTCATAACAAAGTTCCAATGAACTAATAGTCTACAGATCTACTCATGATAAAAACCTTGATTTGCTAGTATACTTCATGAGTGATTACTTTTTTATAACTTAGAAAAAAATAAAATATAAAAGACATAAAAACATCACATCTGACAAAGTTTGAACAAACAATCACAAGAGCTAATCGATGATTACACCGATCTTAAGTTTAAAATTTAGCCCATCATAAGTATACCTCCTAATCAGTCTTATAAATCAGACCATAAAAAATCAAAGTTGAGTCCAACTATGTCTCTAAACCAAATTCAAACCCGATACCCTCTTTTTTACTCAGAAGTGAAAATTTATGTACATTTACTCTGTAAAAGTTATACTTAGAGACTTCGTCCCCTGATTTAGTTCTCGAGACTTTCGACCGTCCGTATAAAAAATTTCAAGCTCCACCACTGATCTCGTACCTTTATGCATATTTATTCATAACCGACGATTTTTTAACACAAGTCAAGGCCAAAGAAAAATCAAGGACAAATGAACACAAAAATACAAGTAAAAGGAAACTTGTTTAACACAAGTTTTTATACCAAAGGTACCAAAATGTAACATTACACTACAAGTTAAAACACCTATTCGCGCTCAATAAAGCAAAATCTTTTCAATTTCCCTCGCTTTATTTCATTTTCTAGGGTTTCAAAACCCCCAATTCACTTCAATCATCAATCACACTTCTTCCGATCAAATCAATGGCGGTAAATCTCACTGCCGGAGCAATACCGATACTATCCACCGGCGAACGGCAATCGATGGATCTGAAACCGGTGTTACAGGTGACGGACGTTCGTCTCGTGCAGACGCAAACTCCGGCGAGCGGTGGCGGAGGAGAAAACAGGGAGAGATACAGGCTGTTGTTGTCCGATGGGTCGTTTCATCAGCAGGGGATGCTTGCGACTCAGCTTAATGAGTTGGTTAGGTCTCAGCAGTTGCAGAAGGGGTCCATTGTTCAGTTGACGGAGTTTGTTTGTAATACGATTCGTGAACGCGTGTAAGTGTTATCTTTTTGGTGTTGTAGAAGTATGTTTAGTTAAAGATTAAAAGGTCGATGGTAACGGAAAGTAGAACATATAAAGAAGCTTGATTTTGCTAACACGTTATGAATAAATGTTATCTGTTTTCTTGTGTACACCGTTTTGATTTTATAGTTTTACTGTTAGGGAAATGGAGGTAGTCTTCATTATCTTGAGGAGAAATCTGTAAAAGATACATGGGGCTAATAATAACGTAATTAGACAGACACAAAAGCCTAGGTTTTTAGGAACGCATTAATTAAGAGGCTACTAAACAGCCCCTTAGGCTTTAGAGAAGATTCTTGCACTTAATTAGACTCGGGTGGCACATACTAAGTGGTTAAATAGTTTTAAATACAGGCTTGAAAGATGTGTCAGTACTCTCACTCTGATAACTCATTGTAACAGAACGGGTATGCACCATTGTTTAATGGTCAGGCAGACAAGACTTGATACAGTTTATGTTACTTGCATTAATAAAAAACACTATTTTCATGACATGAATCTCTTAAGTTCAAGGTAAAGGAAAAAATTACTTAAGTGGTTAACTAGTTTCTGTAAGGCTCACCTCCAAGAAGTTAGATATTTAACATTCTGACTTGCCCTGCCTTTGTGGCCTCTTTCAGTTCTTATAAGGTTACACATTTTTGAGGGCTCTCATGAATATAGTCATTCTTGTTAAAGTTTTTGGATATCTATCTAAAACAGATATGGATTCACAAAAGTTGCCACCGACTTATGAGTTGTGACATTAATGAAGTTGTTTGGTGCTTTGGATGATATTCTGCACCCGTTTAGGTTTTTAGTTCATTTGAGAAACGTGCAACAACTTTGTCTGCTTGTCAGGGTGTGTGACTGCTGCAGTTCTCAGTTTTAATGTTTGATTTTTTCATGATGCTAATGACATGTTTTACCGTAGCAA
Organism: Flaveria ramosissima; assembly: GCA_025215565.1. NCBI lineage: Eukaryota > Viridiplantae > Streptophyta > Magnoliopsida > Asterales > Asteraceae > Flaveria > Flaveria ramosissima. The sequence goes on from CM046036.1 coordinate 5,857,633, forward strand.
GCAGATATCCTGTGGTTCCTATTATATTCTAGCATGAGCAAACTGCATCATATTAATGATCCTTAAGTTTTATTCTAGATATTATATCTTATATAACACGTATACTGTCTGATAGCTACTCATCTTGTGATTAATAGTAGTATATATTTTATGTCTTTCTAGAAACCTGTTCGTTTTATATTTATAATATTTGTGGTTTCTTTACTTTTATAATCTACTAATAATAACTGATTCATCCTACATTTGATAATCGTTGTATAAATTATTATCTGACACTTCCTCCGATTGTTATCTGCAGTATCATCATAATCATCAAACTCAATCTGATTATCGATAACTGTGAAATTATTGGTGATCCAAAGCCATTCCTAGCTAAAGTCTCTTGTAATGAACCTGTTTCGATGGAAAGATCTGCAGCGCCAATGCAATCTTCTCTTAATCAACCAGGAACAACAATTACAAGACCAAATACCAATGTGGGCCCACCAGTTCACACCCGCAACACTGAACACAATGCAGGCTTACATCCTTACGAGAACGAAAGATCTGCAGCGCTAATGCAGTCTTCTCTAAATCAGCCAACGTCAGTTGCAAGACCAAATACCAATGTGGGACCACCAGGTCATACTCCCATGAGTTCACATAATGCAGGTGTACATTCTTATAATAGTTCTTTCAATAACAGTTCTGCAAACAACCGTATGCAATCGATCCAACCACCATTCAATCAAATGCCTCCAATGTACGGTAACAGGGGGCCTGCTAAAAATGAAGCTCCTGCAAGAGTTATACCAATTGCTGCTTTGAATCCATATCAAGGTAAATGGACCATTAAAGCCCGGGTGACTGCAAAAGGTGAACTTAGACATTACAGCAATGCAAGAGGAGATGGTAAAGTTTTCTCTTTTGATCTTCTTGATTCTGATGGTGGAGAAATACGAGCAACTTGCTTTAATGCTGTTGCTGACCAATTTTACAATCAAATTGAAGTGGGCAAGGTTTATTATATATCAAGAGGAACTATAAAACCTGCACAAAAAGCTTTTAATCACCTAAAAAATGACCATGAAATCACACTCGACCAACTGTCAACTGTCCAGCCTTGCGTTGATGATGACAACTCAATTCCACACCAGCAATTCCATTTCCGGACTATCAGTGAGATTGAAGGCATGGACAGCAACACCGTTTTGGATGTTATTGGTGTTGTTACTAGTATCACTCCTATATCCTCAATAATGACTAAAAACCAAACTGAAACTCAAAAACGGAGTCTTTCGTTAAAAGACTCATCCGGAAGAAGCATTGATTTGACTTTATGGGGTAATTTTTGTAATGTAGACGGTCAATCAATTCAAACAATGCTGGATTCTGGTCAATTCCCAGTTATAGCTGTGAAGTCTGCTAGAGTGTATGAGTATAATGGGAAGTCAATCGGGACAATATCCTCAAGCCAGCTGTCCATAGAACCTGATTTTCCTGAGGCCCATAAACTTAAAGAATGGTTCAACAGGGTCGGGAAGAATACCCCTGCAATTTCTATGTCACGAGAATCTGTGCCTCATACTGATAAGAAGACTTTATCCCAGATTAAAGATGACAAATTGGGGACTTCTGAGAAAGCTGATTGGATTATAGTCAATGCCACCATCTGGCATATAAGACTTGAAAATTTTTGCTACACCGCATGCCCTATCATGATTGGTGATAGAAAATGCAGCAAAAAAGTTGTGAATAATGGAGATGGAAAATGGCGATGCGATAGGTGTGATAAGACTGTTGATGAATGTGAGTATAGATATATCCTTCAGATTCAATTGCAAGACCATACTAGTATGGTATGGGCAACTGCATTCCAAGAAACTGGTGAGGAAATAATGGGTGTTTCTGCTAAAGATTTGTATTTCTTAAAATACGAAGAACAAGATGAAGATAAGTTTACAGAAATTGTTCATAAAGTCCTTTTTAACGAGTTCAGTTTTAAACTAAAGGTGAAGGAAGAGAGTTATGGTGATGATCAACGAGCGGTAAAATCCACTATTGTTAAAGCAGAGAAGATAAAGTTTTCATTACACACAAAAGTTCTGCTTCAAGATCTAGAAAAAACTCTTAAAAAAGAGGACCGAAGTCCCATAGCCCTAAATCATGGGCTCAATCCCCCAACAGCAACTGTGAGTCAACAAACTGCTTTGCCAGCGAGTCATGTGGGTCATTATGGGAGTCAATATGGTGGTTCTGGTGTAAGAATGACCAGTGGTGTGCCTTCAGGTGGTGGGAATAGTGGTCCATCTGGTGAGTGTTTTAAGTGTCATAAACTGGGGCATTGGGCGAGAGACTGCCCTGGTGTCAGCAATGTTCCTTCATATGGTGGTTATTAACTTTAAAGGTATGCAATTTTCATATTAACTGAAGCAAAACACAGTTTATACAGTAAATCATGGTCCCCTAAATAGCTTTATTCCTTTTTAAACTGTACAAAAGTTTGGAATTTAAAGGGTTAGGGCAGGGTCCTACTGGTAGAATGAAATATTAACAATTTCTAATTTTACTTTGAACTGTCTGTCGTACAGGGAGATTAATTACCAATTGTTTGTTTATGCAGCAGTTTTTCGAATGCTTGCTCCTATGTCGCATTTACTTGATCACAGGTTTGCTCGCTCTCTGGTTTTGGGACATTTTTGTTTGACACATGTTTGCACTTGTGGTCATGGACTTATGGATCTTTAAGTAGCTTGTTTCTTCAAGAACTGATGTTCTTTTTTAATGGTTTCCCTTTTGGAAGCACTGCAGCTCGTCTATCTGTGTCATCAAAGTAGTTTTCTAGTTATGGTATATGTAATTTTATTGTGTTTGTTTTGTGGTCTTTCTGGTTTAACATTTTATTGAATCATGCTGTATATTTAGGCTGCTTTAAATTTGTGTTTGAATGTATAATATAAGCCAAGTGAAACAGCAGTTTTGATCAATGATGTTAGAATTCCATGTTCAAAGAAGGGAAACATTTTAGTGAGTGGCGGAACCAAAACTTTTAGTTAGGCATTTCGTAGTGATCGAGAGCAGGGATGAGTAATCTTTTTTGGTTTTTTATTTAATAAGTAAACTAGCAAAATGTTATTTTTAAAAACTAACAGTAAGGACAAATAGTTATCCATAACAAAAAAGTGAGATTAAAAATGGCAAAATAACAATTGACCTCGATATATATAATTAAGTCTTATAAATATGAAGTTATAAATTTTAAAATTTGATAATAAAGCAGTGCAAGAAAATTATAACTTAATTTAAAGAAAAAAAGATACAGAGAGTAGTATATAAGAAGCACTTAATGTTACGACTTGTCTAAAATCAATATGTTTGGAACGAGGTCTATAAGTTTTAATGTGGCATGTTGAAAACTCAAGACGTCATCATATACAAAAAAGTGTAATTTTACGTCATCATATAATAGAAACGACTATAAAATTCTAGTGTAATTTTACGAAATATTGTAGATAACCTTGAGAAGCTATGGACAGTATCATTAGGAAATGGTGCTCTCGTTTGTAACTCATCTGTAAGTTTTAGGGTGACACAAGTTTTGGATATCTTTTTCAAAAGTTTGAGGCATTGTAGATTCGCCTGTTCTCACCACCTATGTGACATTCTGATCCGACTGAGAGAATCAGATGTCCAACGCCACCATCATGCGCCACTTGAGTAAAATCACAGGTTAACATTGGGTGGTCGTGAAATGTATGAATCTTAACAAATGGATGGCTTGGGTTCTTTTATCCTACAATTTGTCAAATTTTGATATTACATTCAAATCAAGCTATTTTGTGTTTAAACTTTACTTTAGTTCTAATGTATACATGTTCTTACATAATGACCATTTCTGTGCACTTTAAGATAGTCATATGGTTGCATATACATAGGTAGTTTCATGGTACTAAGGGGCTGTTTGACAGCCTTTTAATCAACCTCTTAATGATTTAGATGTCTGAATGGTTCAACACTTAATGGTTCAGACTGTTTGTTTTGCGAACACATGTCTGAATGGTTAAGACATTTACCTCTGAATGGTTAAGTATTATATTGATGCTGAATGGTTAAGAGGTCTAATGCTGAATGTTTAAGACATATTATCTGAATTGGTCAGACATTTGCTTTTTAATAGTTAAACGATACTAGCTCTTAATGGTTCAGACCTCTTAATGGTTCAGACCTTTTATTGGTTCAACACTTAATCATTCAGAAGTTGCCAAACAGCCCCTAAAACATGTGTATTATTACCTTTTAGACCTATTTTAGCAGCCGCACATTTTGGATTCATGGTCTACACGTCCTAGAGTGGTTTTCTATTTTTTGTGCGGAGAGGCGCTTAAATTATTTTAACTATGCGCGTTAATTTATATCATAACCTCTTTAAAGTCATCTGTCTAGTGCAAACTGTGATTTACTTGTACACGTTGGCCTGCATGGTATGGTGGTTCTCGTGAGTTTTCCGTAACAGGTCTCATGGTTAACAAAGAAATTCATACGTTAATATAAAATGTTAAGAAATCAATACATTAATAATAATAAAGACTACTGAAGATACGTATAATCTACACTTTTAATCATGTTGAGACGTTGAGTGACCATGCGATGGTAAGTTTTTGTATTTTTGTTATCAATTATACTACAGGATTACTATTACGATTTATGCCTTTTCTAGAAGATTACCATTACCCTATTAGATTTTGCGAGACACTTAAGACAATTAAAAATAAGAAGGCCTTGAGTTTGAGTTTTGCTTAAAGCAAAGATACGCTGGGTTGAACCAAGGGGTTTTCATAGTTGTGGGTTTCCTCATAAGAGGGTTGGGAGTTCGGTCTCGGCTAGAAAACAAATGAATGAACCCGATTAAGATAACATTTATTATCCAAAGCAGGGTCGTACATTTGCCGTTAAAAAAAATAGATTTTGGCAAACAACAATTCATTTGTTAATGTTGAAGACAAGCCTTGGATCTGGCCGGACCAAGTTCATGGTCAAAACAGGTTCGAATGGAAATAAGTGTGAATCAAAACATGCAATTTTAAAATAGTTTTATGTTGGTTCAACTCAGAACGGGTTCTAATTAAAACAACTTTTGTTGAAATGAGTTGCTCCAGAGAAATATATAAATATACAACGTTATAAACCTGTGTGATACATAGGTGAAAAAAAAAAGTTTAACTTAACAACTTGACGTAATTGTTACAAATTTAAATTGCATATTGTAACATACAACAATTGGATATAAATGTATATAAATATTTTTCAAGTTGTTGAGTAGTTTTTTGGATATAACATTTGTTGTTCTATTTTTGACATTTCTACAAGTAATAATTTTAAACAATCTCTAATTTTAACATTAAATAATGCAACATACAACTAATCATAGGTAAACACCGTTTGTTTCAAGTATAAACCAACCATAGATAATGATTGTTCTTGACTATTTTTAACAGTCATGGCAAAACATAAAGCTAATGAAAACTATGATTTATATAATATAAGATAAAAAAACATACCGATTATTTTATTTTCTGAAGGAGTTGGATCCTTAATGGACTTGAACAGGAAAATTAGAAAACTACGAAAGTAATAATTTGGAATTTAATATGAAGATAAATGCAAATAAAATTTTTTAAACGAATCTCATGATTAGTCTTTAACTTCGAATAAAATTCTGAGTTTTAAAAATGGAATTCCATGTTTATTTTGAATTTTAAAGAACTTGGAAATCAAATCAACTAGGTGTTTTCCACATCGTGCGTTGCGTGATTTTTACCCACCAACGATGCAACGCCAATCAACACAAACAAATTAATTTGATAGGCAACGAAGGCTCAGAACATTTGATCAGTTATGTCCAATGCAAAAACAATGCCACATCAAACAACAAACCCTAATTTCGTTTTCATCATTGCCTTTTCACATAACATACAACCAATCACGTTTAAAGGGGGCTGCAACACACACACACACACATCAAACGGTTGTATGTGATACACAAAAAAGGTTACCTGCATAACCAACATACCCACAACACATCAAGTGTTAAAAAACACTAATTCATTCCCTTGGTTTGTTAAACAGAGTATATATAAATGTATAACCAGTAGAAGCCGGCGGTGGCTTAGATGAGTGAAGGCTCATCATCATAGTCGTCATAACCCTCAATAATCAAAGACCCTAAAGTCTGACATTAATATATAGCAACAGGACGAAACTCGACATTTGGTTTCAAGTGAAATCGAGGCTCAGATGAGGGCATACTCATCTTCATAGCCCTCAAACCCAACATCTGTTATGGTTGACCATCAACATCGAAACCGATTAATCTGAATCCCTCAAGCTCATATACAACCAATGCATAATCACAACCAAAATATATAAGATCAAAACAATGCTGGAGCATAGACAGATCCCTTGGATGAGCCAAAGCTCGTCATCATCGAGTCAAACACAACAAATACTGTTCCACATCATTGCGGTTGTGTTATTCTTGGCAAGTGTGATATAAGTTTGATGGTTATTGTATGATGATTTAATAAGAGGCCTCTTCCAATTATTGCGTTTGTGTTATTCTTGGCAAGTGTTATATAAATCTAAAATCCAAAGAGATTTCCACTGAAAATCTGGTAATTCAATGCATGCTAGGGTTTGTGAGTGAGACGACGATCATGTTCCTGAAGAGAATCAAGATCTTAATATGTACAAGATGTGCTTCTCAAACTCGAATAAAAAAAAAGGAAAATGTGAATCAAACAACCAAGAACATCCTGACAAAACATCTACACGACCTTCTTCTAACTCAGAGACCACTATCATGCATCGAATTACCGGTGAACAAGGATCATATGGGCATCTGCAGTCGGTGTGGAGTTGCCCCACGGACCACAAACGCTTCGAACTGGGTAGAATTAAGGCCTTTGAAATAAAGCACTGTTTACTTGTGCATGAGTTGTCTAATCTAGGTAATGTTTTATCAAACAGGTAAAATTTGAAAATTAACTGAAAAAGAAAGCAATCAACATGTAAAATGGATCAGAAGTTGCATATGTATAAAATCTTTTGAATCATTGGTTTGAAAATTAGAAATATTATAAATGTATTTCTTGTGATAATATCATTGCAATACATTAAGTCAGTACAGGTGGTTCTTCCTTTATTTACAACAGTCTTATGGTTCTTCCAAATCCACTGTTGTGTGATTAGTTCTGCTTTAACTTTCTCCCAAGTCATATATTTATAAACCCATGTTTTCATATATCATTTATGGGTTTATTGTTTTCCGTATTTTATTTACCCTCTTTCCATGAAGCAATTGTCGAGTTGGATCAACACTGAAATGGTTTATGGGTTCATTAGATTAGTTTTGCATATGTTTTTGTTTGTTTTGATGCATTTACCCAATCGCCAATTGACCCGAACCCAACTCGACTCACCCTTTTTGCCAGGCTTAACTTCTATGAGCCCAAACCATGAGGATAATTCCACAATATCTTGTTCGTTAGCAACAAAATACTTTGTGTACTATGTGTAACAAGACCCATTAACCCATAATCTAGATAATAAAAGCCAAATAAAATATATCTAATGAACCCGTCGTCCTACATAGTACATAATAAACGTTTTTATTTGCTTTAATATAGTCATATAATAGCTTATGCATAGCTAGTCTCATAGTATCAAATACTTACCTCAATAACACACACCAGTTGATGGAGAAGAAGAATGGTACCTTACATATTTCCCTGAAAGTTGGCCCACAATTGGTTCACCATGCCTGCACTGTCCTTTGGTTATACCATCAACATCCGTCAAACCATGATCTGCAATGGTTTCTACAGTAACCACTTGAGCCCTCATCAGCCTGAACCGTTCAGCTCTTGACCCAATAACCTGCCCGAGTATAGAAGCTGCAATTGTGAATGCCATAGCTGTTTTGGGCATCAAAACCGACTTTCGGAGCATGGCTATAAAAGGCACGGCTGCATGTACTGCAATGAACCAAGATAGAGAGAATTTACGGGTGTGTTCTCTCCATACCCCCAAAGGAATATTAGCTGCCATTCCCAACATTCCTATGACCAGCATTTTCTCGGGTAATGGTTGAGGGCGTAATTTTTTTACAAGGGCGGTCCTTGCTAGTGCAGCTCGGGCAGCAACTATAGCTGGTGGACATTTAAGCTTGACTCCAGGTGGCAGTTTAAGAGCTGATGCAACTAGTGGGAGTACCTTACTTACAGCTCTGTATGACTTGGCAATTGGGCAGTTTCCATTTTCCAGCCACTCGTTTCCAAGTGCTTCATGTGTTGATATGTCTCCCTGAATGGAAGCAAAGTATGTTAAAGAAAAACCAAGTATTGATGTTCCCTTTTAGAGGTAAAAAATGCGCAGGTCAGAGGAACGAGTCAAGCAAGGTCCTGTTCAACATGGTAATTTTTTGTTACAGATTGACAAGGATCGCCAAGTAGACCCAAAACACTTTTTGTTTGATTTGTTAAATTTATTTGTAAATAAGTAATGTGCTAGATATTATTACAAGAATTATATTAAGTCAATAATGGTCTAAATTCAGAAAAAATCATTTAGGAGGTTTTATACATAATTTTGCATGGCTGTTGAGTGTTGACTCATTTAAGATTTTGACTCCTTTCCTTCTTAGTTAATTTTAAAACATTATCTGTTTGACCACCCATTAGAGATTCATAAAACATAACCCAAATGAATCATTCATAAGTAAACGGGTCAACATTATTTTGCTAAACATTCATAAACCTCTGGTTGATAATTAAAAGTGAAGTGCTTTATTACGAAGGTGTTAAATCTGAAATCTGAATGATTAGAACATTATGTTTGGTGATATTATGATTTGTTCCATTTTTTAAAAAGGTGAAGCTGGCATGATAGGCGGGTCAGGTAGCGTGTCAAAGTGGGTTCAAATAATCTGAATTTGACCCCTTAAATCCTCCTGACACGTTCTCGTTTTAGTTACATATTGGATGTCACCCATTTAATCTTTATAAGATACAACATAGCCCAAACCAACCAATATGCATATGAGCCGAAATTGCCACCTCAAAGAACAGGGATATTTTGAAATAGACTAACAAAAGGGAATGTTACTCTAATTTTGGTAGAACGACCCTATATCATGTCACATATGACTGAATGCTAGAGTTAAAGACAACATTGACGATTAAATCATTTTTTGTTCTCTTTGTTACTATTAGAGATGTTGCCATGGCTTTAAATCAGAACTGATTTAGCCAGAATCTGTTTCGCAGGCAGCAAATAACTTGCCTACAAGTAACTCATTCTTAATACTTCTACATTCATGATTCATTAATATGCATGTATTTCAATGTTTAGCATCAGAACACACCTTAAGCGATGACTCCTTTTTGGATGATTTACATTCACGTTTCTGCATCTTCCATTTTTCAGAAAAAGCCCCAAAACTAAAAGGGCCTCCTGGTCCAAATGCTGACAAACTGATTGTTGCAATATTTCCAGCCAAAGGGTTAAACTTTGGTACGGATTCAGGTTTTTTCTGTTCAGAATCTCCATCAGAGAGAGGGACAATCCCATCTTTTCCATGGAAGAGCTTGAAAGCCACATCAAAGTTAGACTCATCTTCAAATATTGGACCAATGGCTCCATTTTCCTGTTAAGTAGATTTTGTAACAGAAAACTATTTGAGTATTATTAATCAACAAAAGTATATACGTACGTATGAACAACATACAGGAACAGGCAGATGGAGTGATGCAAAAGAGAAGTTCGTAGGTTTGTTGATGTTCCTTAGGAAAGGACATCTTTGAATGTCTTGCTGACTAAAAGGGCAGTCCGATGTCTTATCACTCATTCCCCTAAAAAAAGAATCCATTACTTCTTAGTGCCAAATTACCTGCTCCAAATATTAGACTGGTTAGAAACCTCAGAGTTACACATGGCATTCCTATTAGTTGCATAAATTTAAAACCCTGCAGTAGCTTTTTGAGAAAGAAATACAATTCTTTGGCATCCACCGTAATAATATATTGTACACTTGTAGAAACTAATACGCACACAGCTCAGGTAAAGAGTTGATAAAATGGTGAACAGGGTGAGTCCTTGAGCCGTGGCCTGTGGGACCTGTCGCTCAATACTATAATATAGCAATCCAAGATCCAGCTCGAAGGAGAATGTAAATTAGATAACTACCTTATATTTTCAGAGAGCAAGCAATCCAGACATTTCCAAAGGCAATGAGAAGTTACTGAGAACTAAAGCTGGTATAGTTCTCAATGCAATCAAAGTCATACAGCCATAAGACATAAAATGAACATTAAAACCTATTATATGTTGTTCATGATTTGGTCCCATGAAGCAATATACCACTTCAATTAAGAAAATCTACCACTAGTGACTATGTCTGTCAAAAGGCAAAGCTTACATTACTTGGCATGCGAGCAAAACTACAAAGAAGTCAGCATACTTACTTCCTAGGGTTTAAGAGCGTGTTCGATGTTTGTTTTAAAACTGATTACTTCCTATGGTTTTACTCTAGCCTTTAACTATCAATATCATATGCAGTCATGCAGAAGCACATTCTCAAAATCTCACCACCTAAATGTGATATCAAGTCCATTAGTATAATGTAAACTCCTAAATGACACCAATTCACCAAGCACACACCCAATGTACCAACAAAACGACATAATTAGATCATCATACACTTCAATTAGACCAAAAAACACGAAATTAACCTCATCAAATCATCAAAAACCAAAATTCCATAGCCATAAGCATCAAATCTACAGCACAATAAACGATTAACAAGTAACACATAAGAAAAACCTATACCGTTACTAACGCATTCATCAAAACATCATACAATCAAACTTCTAATGAAAAAAGAACCAATCATCCTTCAAAAAACAAAATTATACATGAAATCAAAACCCTAACGACGAGCAGAATGATTATTGAGGTCTTACGTATGAAAATGAATATCAACGGCTGCGTATGGCGGAGCTTTTGACGTAGAGTCGTGTGGCCACCACGTAAGAGATCTCGGAAAATATGGAATTATCAGAGGAAAATGACTAGGGCTCTATTTGTTTTACGAGAATAAATTATTCTTGGTTATTTTTAATTGTGTGTATAAACGAATCAAGTCGGCTCGTAAGTTACTGGGATTTGTTTGGAAAATGAGCTTATACGAGCTCAAGCCCGAGCTCGAGCTTACATTATGGTTCGTTTATTAAACGAGCTCAAGCTCAAGTTTCAGAAATCGAGCTCGAGCCGGCTCCAAGCCTAAACGAGTTTTTTGTTTATATAAATTTTTATTTACATATAAAATATGTATTTACATTAATCAAAGTGTTATATATAATTATGATAAATATAGTTAAATAATATATATTATGCTATAAATGGTATGACTATAAAAAATATAAAAGTAATTATAATAAAATTTAATAATTTAATAATAAATGAACCGAGCTCGAGCTTGAAATAACAAAAATCAAAACTAGATTAAAAATAACTAAAGAAATTCAAAACATATAATACAAATAACAAAAAAGAAAAATTCTTACGGAATAGTAAGCAAACTTTAGGAGTGTTTTAATTTGGTCACTTATATTTTTATTTGTTCAAATCACTGATATTTTTATTTATTTAAATTACGTTATTAAAATTTTAGAAGTGTTCCAATCAGATCACACACACACACACACGCGCGCGCGCCCGCCTGCCCGCGCGCCCGCCCGCACGCGCGCACGCCCGCCCGCGCGCACGCACGCACGCACACACGCATATTAATTTTTTCAATAATTGATATATTTCTTTTAAATAAATAGTGTTAATTTTTAATTTTTTTTATTTTTAAAAAATATTTTTGTTATTTATGAATGACCTATTTATAATAATCCTGAAACTTAGTGACCTGATCGAAACATAAAGAATTTTAGAAGTGATCTTATTCGGACAAAAAAAATTATAAGTAATTTAACTAAAACAAAAAAAATTATGAGTGACCTAAAAAATAATTCTGAAAGTCGATTATTATTTTATAAAATTATCAAAAAATATATATAAGAAAAAGTAAAATCCATACATCAAGAACTGAATAAGGGTAGGTAAATATCCGGTCAAGTAAATCAACCAAAAAAAAAGACAAGACACAGTTTGTAAAATAATAATAATTAAAGAAAATCATACCCAGATTTTACCAAATCTTCTGAGATACTAGTTTCCTTTTATTTTATGATCCCCTCCATTGCATCACAAACCCATACATCCCGCCTAAATCATCAACTACAATTCAAAAACCTTCACTTTCATTTCTTCGTCTCCACCGCCGGTGACAACTCCGCCGTATCACCGCCCTGAAGTCGGCCGGTGACTGTTGTAAGCATCAACTCCCCTGAATATCTTCACAGCATTGCCCATTCAACATACATCCACAAACACTCCATTCAAGCGAATCAATCATCGAAGAGATTAACAAGCGGATTCATCATTTCCATTTTCTAATTCTAATTAGCGCCCGATCAACCATTATTTCCGATAAGTATATTCTATTCATTCAATACTCGTGCTTGTTAAAATTACGCCATTTCTTAATTCTTATTACTACTTACTTGCTTAATTATTCATCTGTTTACTAGATCTACTTCAGATGTTGCTTTTCTTATTTGGCAGGATTCATGACCCCTGCCATTTCAATGACGTAAGGTACGTCTTCTTACAGACTTCAAACGAAGATTTTAATTGTTGCATAATATTTTTGCTTTACTCTACTTCTTGTGCACGGATATTCGTTTTGTTATTTGATAATAATGCATGTATTCTAACAATTGTAACATTAGGAAAATGCAGAGGGTACTTTGATCACAAAGCATATGGATGCTAGATGATTGTTAATCTGCGGATGGATCATCATCAACAAAGATAAGCCAATTGACGCCAATTATTATGGGTTTTTTGCATGGGCTCTGGTTTGTGTTATCAATAACATGTTTTTTTTTTTATGTTTCATCAGGTATGCTGTGGAACTGCTAGCAAAGGTTTTGTGAAGCGGGTATTGAAGTGGTCATCAAGGTTTAAGCTCAAACTATTTACATGATATTTGGCCTTTTGTGAATTCATTAACTAATTTAAATTTTTTTGGGCCATATTCTTTGTGTTTTGATCTCATAAAAACCATGGAGAAATTGGTTTTAGTTTGGCTCCTTACATGCTTTTCTTATTTGGCAAGATTCATGACCCCTGCCATTTTAATGACGTAAGGTACGTCTTCTACTTCAGATGTTGGTTTCCCTATTTGATAAGAAAAGCATTGTGTTATCAATAACATGATTATTTATACATATGGATGCCAAATCATTGGTAATTCATCTGCAGGTTCATGGATCATCATCAACAAAAGGTTCATGCCAAATCATGTGTTTTCTGTATGGCTTTTGGTTTGTGTTATCAATCACATGATATTTTATATATTATCAGATATGTTGTGGAACTGCTAGCGAAGGTTTTATGAAGCGGGTATTGAAGTGGTCAGCAAAGTTTAATATTTTAATCTTAATCTTCCAGTAATTCTAATTTCACTTTTTTGTTTGGCATCTTATTCACTCATGTAACAGATTGTAGTTGCATATAGTGTAAACCAAGGACAGAAACAAAAGAAGCTAAGAAACAAGCTTGATCAATAAAAGGTTTGTGTAAAGTTAGGTTAATGCATACCAACTGTTTGATAAAACGTTTGTTTGTATTCCTTCTTCACACCCCTTATGTTTGTATTTCTTCTTCAGATATTGCTTTAATTTATTTGGCTGGATTGACCCCTGCCATTTTGTTTTACTTCTCATTGCAAGGTGTTTTCATCATTTCAGCTTTCATAGAACCACTTGGACTCACTTTGATAGTAGCAAGGACAAAGGTAAAGTTGAAGATATAATATGTATTATAAGTATGTATTTTTAGATGTATACATGTTATTTTATTTTACTTCTCATGGCAGGGTGATTTCATCAACTCAGCTTTCATAGAGCCATTTGGATTTACTTTGATTGAGGTATCTTCTGATATTTAGCTAGAGCTGGCAAGATGGCCGATTTAATTGGGTAAACGGGTCACAATGGGTTCTATTAAAAGTCACCCTTTCAATTTCAGCCATTAACCGGGTTCAAGATGGGTTCCGTTTTTTGCTTGTCTGGTCTATTCACTTATGTTACTCTTTTTGCCCCATTTACATTCATTTACTTACATGTTGCTTTCTATAGACTTAGCTAAAAATTTATGGTCTTGAATAGATAAATCATCACTCTTATTTTGAAATCCAAGTTTCTAATGATTGCAAAACTTTTTGTTCTGTTCGGTTATCTGCTAGGGGGATGGTTTGAATGGTTCTTTTTTAAACAATTATTTTTATATGCTTAGAGTTTTGGTATGGTTACAAGAATGTTAGATGCGATGGTTGTTAATTGGGTGATCCAGGATAGGATTCCACAGGTTATATATCATTTTATTTTAGTTTTTGATATAGAGCATGAAACTAAATGAAGTTCAGCGGATATTACAGAGATGATCAAAACAAGGGACTATTTTGGTTGGTGGGTTACGTGATCTTAATCGTGTTCTGTTGCAGTGAAGTACGCAAATGTTATGTTAGATTGAGGGATCATATTGAACCCTACCACATTGGAAAGATTGACCCCTGCCATTCTAAACACGCAAGGTACATCTTTTTACAAACTTCAACACATATTTAATTTGCATAATTCTTTGGTTTAGTATACTCCTTGTGCAGAGATATTGGTTTTGTTATTTGATAAGAAATGCATGTATTCTAACAATTATAATATCAGGAAAATACAGAGGGTTAGATCACAAAGCATATGGATGCCAGATGATTGGTGCATTTGCAGGTGGGAAATTTAGATAATCATGTGCAGGTGGATCATCATCAAGAAAGGGTAAAAAGGGAAGTTAATATAACCCAATGGACGCTAATTTTTATGGGCTTTTGCATGGGTTATGGTTTGTGACTTTGGAAGTTAAGATAATTTATATTTTATTTGCTATGTTGTGAAACTTCCGGCTAACGTTTTGTGAAGCCAGTATTGAAGTGGTCATAAAGGTTCAGTTTAAACTATTTTCATGATATTTCGTCTATTGTGTATTAAATAACTAATTAAAGAAAAATTTGGCAATTTTTTATGTGTTTTGATCTAATAAAAAACCATGGAGGAAATCGAATTGTAAAATCTAAAGTGTTGTAGATGATGATTATTGATGTTTGTATTTACAGTGCAACCATTACAAATGCAGATCACTATGGGATACGAGGTCCAAAAAGGTATGTTCATATGACCTCTTACTAATATCTTCAATACTTTTAGTTTCACTTTTTTGTTGGGGATCTTATTCACTCATGTAACAGATTGTATTTGCATATAATGTAAACCAAGGACAAGAACAAAAGGAGCTAAGCAATAAGCTTGATTAATTAAAGGTCTGTGTAATGTTAGGTACTTAGGTTAATGCCTACCAACTGTTTGATGAAATGCTTGTTTGTATTTCTTCTTCATCACCCCTGTGTTCGTGTACATTAGAAACAATAACATATCTTCTCTCATTCACATTAACTGGAGCAGTACATGTTGTAGGTTGTTGACAAAGTTATAGATATAATATGGTATGATAAGTATGTATTTTGATATGTATACATTTTATTTTGCTTGTCATGGCAGGGTGATTTCACTAATTTAGCTTTCAAAGATCCATTTGGACTCACTTTGATTAAGGTATCTTCTGATTTTAGCTAGAGCTGGCAAGATAGGTGATTTGGGTAAACGGGTCAAAATGGGTTCGGTTTGATACACGTTGCTTTTTGCTGATTTGGTCTATTCACTTATGTCATTAATTTGGCCCATTTACATTCATTTACTGTGGTTTTGAATAGATAAATCATTACTCTTATTTTGAAATCCTAGTTCTAATGATTGCAAACCTTTTGGTTGTATTTGGTTTTATGTGCTAGGGGATGATTTGAATGATAATTTTGACTCTTTTTAAACAGTTTTATTTAATTGGGTGCTTCAGGATTCTACGGGTTATAAAATATTTTATTTTAGTTTTTGATATAGAGCATGAAACTAAAAGAAAATCTGCAGATATTACTGCGGTGATCAAAACAAGGGACTATTTTGGTTGGTGGGTTACGTGATCTTATTCGTGTTCTCCATGCAATGAAGTACACAAATGATATGCTAGATCGAGGGATCAAATCAATCCCTACCACCTTGGTAAGATTGACCCCTGCCATTTCGAAGACATAGAAGTAAGGTACATCTTTTTTACGAACTTCAACGCAGATTTAAATTGCATAATTTTTTGGTTTAGTCTACTTCTTGTGTAGAGATATTGGTTTTGTTATCTGATAAGATAGGCATGTATTCTAACAATTAAAATATGGTATGATAAGTATGTATTTCGAGACATATACATTTTGTTTTACTTCTCATTGCAAGGTGTTTTCATGGATTCAGCTTTCATAGAGCCACTTGGACTCACTTTGATAGCATAAAGGAAAGAGGAAAAGGTAAAGATATCATATGGCATGCTAAGTATGTATTTTGAGATGTATACATTTTATTTTACTGCTCAGGGCAGGGTGATTTCATCAATTTAGCTTTGATAGAGCCATTTGGGCACACTTTGGTTGAGGTATAGTTATCTGTGTCTTTATTTTTCCTCGGTATCATATCCTGTACTAATATAGTTATATTTGCCTTTAGCCTTTCATCCATTGAAGAGTCATGTATTGTAACATCCATCTTCTATACTTTTTCTGCACATATAATTGTCATTTAAAATAGTACTCTTAAATATTGTTGAAGTCATTTGCAGATTCAAGCTGTTGATGTTGCTTTTCGTAACACTAGGGGTCTTCCACGACCCAAGGATTACAAGAAGAAGGGTCTTTCAGTCCATCTACTATCATTTTTTCTGTATATATTTTTACCACTTGAACAATCATTTTAAAAAAATTGCTGAATTGCTTTGCAGATCAATCTGCTGTTGTTCCTATTCAAATAACGAGGGGTCTTCAGATAGTGAGGGGACAGGAAGTCGAGATGGATGACCGATAGCAGTGCTTTCAACCTGCAGGAGCAGTCTTTTTCCAAAATCCAGCCCACGGTCAATCACATATACTTTAGTATGTCAAATATGATTAGGTTGACTTTTAAAGATACTTTTGTTTTACGTGACTGGTCTGTCATGGATTAAACATAACTTATATAGACCCGTTCGTAAGTGAATGGGTCGATAATGTCCCGTCCAGTTAAAACTCTCACTAAAATCACTCTTTTTGTGTTACTAGAAGTCATTAAATGGGCAAGTTGGGTGCTGGTTAGCATAAAACACTTTATGGTGTCAAATATGATTAGGTCAACTTTGGATCCATTTCCTTTCAAAATAAAATTTTTTTATGTGATTAATTTTTTAGTTTTAATTGACCGGCCTGTCATGGGTTAAAAATAGCTCAAATAGATTTGTTCGTAAGTGAATGGGTCAATAGTGTTATGTCTAGGTAAAATGCTCACTATGGGATACGAGGTCCAGAAATGCTACGTTCGTATGCCCTGTTAGCTAATATCTTCAAAAATTTTAATATCACTTTTTTGTTGGGCATCTTATTCACTCATTAACTGATTGTAGTTGCATATATCGTAAACCAAGGTTGACTTTTAAAAATATTTTTCGTTTTACGTGACTGGTCTGTCATGGATTAAACATAACTTAAAAAGACTAATTCGTAAGTGAATGGGTCAATAATGTCTCGTCCAATTAAAACTCTCACTAAAATCACTCTTTTTGTGTTACTAAAAGTCAATAAATGGGCAAGTTGGGTTCTAGTTAGCCTAAAACATTTTATGGTGTCAAATTGATTAGGTCAACTTTGAATACATTTCTTTTCAACTGGTTTTGGTTAAGGGTGATCATGTGCCGATTTAGTTAGATAACTAGGCAAAGTCAAACCTATTATCGATATATAGGGCTGGCATAACAAATCAAACACTACACGATAAGACACGAACACGATAAGGGCTGACACGAACACGACACGATAACTAATCGTGTTATTTTTTCCAGACACGAACACGAACCTGTTTAGAAACAGGTTACACGATAAGACCTGTTAAGAGACACGATAAAAATCACACGTTTAGTGAAACAAAAATTGACTGAAGTGTATCAAAATCCTAAATATACCATAATCTTAGGCATAATAATCTTGACATATTTAAAACAAAAGTCAATAAAAAAGTCTATTTTGACCAATAACATAGTTTAAAGAGGTAATATACGGAGTACGAAGAGATCTTAGGCAGAGGCCGGAGACTCGATCGGTGGTACTGTGATAGTCGTATTCGATTGAAGCGGTTGGGCAAGCAATTAGGATTTTAAATTAAACATGAAAGAAATGACATATATATATATATATATATATATATATATATATATATATATATATATATATATATATATATATATATATATATATATATATATATTATTTTAATAAGCTAAAAATATAAACAGGTTTTAACATGTGCGTTAACAGGTGTTTGATATGTTAAGACACGATTTTTATCGTGTCTTTAACGTGTCGACCTGTTAATGACACGAAACCTGTTAACTTCGTGTCGTGTCGTGTTAACAGGTTCGTATCAGAAATTGCCAGCCCTATCGATATATGGTTTTTACTTTTTAGATTTTCATAATTGATTGGTTTTTGTAATGGAGAGTTTGTTTTTTTGGCCACAGAGGAAGGTGGTTTGGTTTATTCTCAGGTTTTTACTTTTTAGATTTTCATAATTGATTGGTTTTTGTAATGTAGAGTTTGTTTTTTTGGACACAAAGGAAGGTGGTTTGGTTTATTCTCAGGTTTCTATGTGTTAGTTATTATTATAACTTATAAAAAAGGTCGTTGGGATTTTGCCGGCCTTTCTTCCCCTACTAATTTTAATCTTTACATTTTCAGTCTTTGGTACTTTTTAAAAACTTTGTAAAATGTCATTTTGACCCCTTTAAGTTTCTAAAGTTTCGAGTTTATATGTGCAATATAAATTTAAGTCTGTCTATGTTTAGACGTAATAAGAAATGACTCGGGTTAAATATAAAATGTTTCCGAGCTTAACTCTATACACTTTAAGACTGTCTACATTTTAGCATACGTTTATGTTTTGACGTAAATTTTGTTCATAAATGAGTTGGGTCAAATATAAAACGTTTTCGTGCTTATTTTTATGTAGGCTTTGAGTTGGACTATGTTTTGACATTGGTTTGTGGAAACACATCGGGTCAATATAATACGTTTTCATTTACTATACGTTTGGACGCAAATTTAGTTCGGAAACTGTCGGAGCGTTTGTAAGTCTGTGCTTCGACATTAATTTTGTTTGAAAAAGAGTTTGGTTAAATATTAAATGTTTTTGTCAATGTTATAAATTCGAGTCACTCTACGTATTGAAGTAAAGTTAGTTCGGAAAAGAGTTGGGTCGATTGTAATATATACTTTATCACGTCACGTACAATGTCGTGGCAACGCGCGACGGGTAGAAAACCTAGTTTAGTAAATTCAGTCGTGTATTAGGTAAAAACAAGGATGTTATTTATAAAGTAGTAGGCAAATGAATTTTATACATGTATAACTATTTTGGTTTTTTATACCTTTATATAACCTTAGCCAAATGATAAAGTTCAGTTATAGAAAAGCCCCCAAATCATGGTTTCTTGATTGGTTTGATTATTCTCACTCTATTTAGTGTTTCTTTTCATTTTCTCTCGGGGTTTTTTTTCTTTTTCTTTTTTTCTTTTTTCGTTTTGTGTGTGTGTTTTTTTTCTAGTCGCTTGTAGTACAATGTTTCTTGTACGCAGGTTGGATACAAGATTGTAAAACATTTTGCATTGGGATGATTTGAGATGTTTGTTTAATTTTTTTTCTAAAAGTAACAAGGATGTGGTTTATATGATGCAAACCCTAAGTTATGCATCTCTCCTCTTCTTTTAAAAATATGGAAGTCATAATCAAGCTAAGAAATCGTGATTTCCTATGTCTAAATTGTCTTCCTTTGACAACAATGATATTAAATAATTTAAGAATAATCGAATGTCCAATGTTACAACTCCTCAACACAACAAAAGAAACAACTATAAATTCTAAACAAACATCTTTCCATTGACACCAAACATACGAATTCGGAAATGAGTCGAACATCACTTCTATTAGTATCCATGATCTTCATGCTCCTCGGTACGTTTGTTACCGCAACATATACCAATAGACCGCGGTTAAGCTTTCTAAATGGAAAGCATTTCTCTTATCCGAAGAACGAGAATCCCCTTACTCCTGATTTTGTAGTCCACAATTATACGCAAACTCTTGACCATTTCAACTATAAGCCCGAAAGTTACATGACATTCCAACAAAGATATATCATAAACTCTAAGTATTGGGGCGGGTCCAACACAAGTTCGCCAATCTTTGTTTACATGGGTGCCGAGATAGATGTTATTATCGAAGTGCTTGGGTCGGGATTTTTTCCGGTCCTCGCTTCGAGGTTCAACGGTTTATTGGTGTACATAGAGGTAATTATTTAGAGATTAGTTTCATTTAGCATAACTAAGCATGATAATTACATATTTACATACAATGGTCTGTTGTCATGTGATACCAATGATTCTTTGTGTCACGTCATACGTCATGCTCAATTTTTCTTTATCTCACACTCATTTCTCTAGCATCGTTATTATGGGACTTCAATGCCATTTGGATCGAAAGACGAGGCATATAAGGACGCCAATACTCTTGGATTCTTTAGCTCGGAACAAGCATTGGCGGACTATGCCCAGATAATCCTTGATATTAAACAAAACATGACCGCGGAAAATTGTCCCGTTATAGTTGTTGGAGGATCCTATGGTGGAAGTAAGTTTTCCAAACAAAATCACTCCAGCACGAGCTTGCTTATTTAAGTTAATAGAACTTGACCCAACTCATTTAAAGCTCTAGCACGACTTGACCATTTAAATGTAAATCGATCATAGTAATCAAACAAAATGCTCATATTTTGATAATATTTTACATATACACTAATTAATTTTTTTATTTCTTTTGAATTTAGTGTTAGCCTCATGGTTTCGTTTGAAGTATCCACACATTGCTTATGGTGCATTGGCAGCATCGGCCCCAATTCTCTATTTTAAAGGTCTCACTCCTGAAAATGGATATTCCGTAGTGGTTTCTAATGACTTCAATGTAAGCAAACTAAAATTTTAAATTTTCAAGTATGGTGATATATCGTTGATACAACCTTTACTGCACAGAGTACAAGCGAAACGTGCTACAATACCATTAAAGAGTCTTGGGCCGAAATGGATAGGGTTGCAGCTCAGCCCAATGGGCTTTTGAAACTTTCTCAGATATTCAACACTTGCTTGTAAGTTTCTATGTCCTTACATAGATCCACATAAATCAATTTCTGGGCCAAACTATTTTGGGCTAAAACCAGTTTAGGTTGGATCAAATATAGTTAGTTTTGAGTTTTGGCTCAAACCGGCTTTGTTTAAAACTAGTTTGTGAAAATGAAATTTTGGGTTAAGTTTGAAACCGGGTTTTATGCAGTTTGGTTAGGTTTCAAATCGGCTTTGGTTTAGGTCCAAACCCTACAGTCGGTTCAGGTCCAAATCGGCTTTGGTTCGGGTTAAAAACCGGTTCTGGTTCCCATCCTTGTTTTTTGTGCATCTCTATTCTTACATAATTAAATAAAGGTAAAATGTATGTTTAGCGTTTAGCGTTGTATCTTGATTTGATTGTTTTTTTTCGAACGACAAGATGCTACCCTACCTATCTAACTCCATTAGTCAACACCACAACTAATTTACACTAATGTATCATAAGTAGGGTCCGAACCCTTAATCGCAAGAGTATTTTCACGGCTTTAACTACAAATGGTTTTACTATTGGACTTAATGTTCTACCCTGATTCAATCTATCCATCTAAATTATTATATTTGTATTTTCTAGAAAAACTTAAGTCCATTTAAGGAGTTTTAGTAAAATATGCTTCACATGGCGCGATACATATTTATGTGTCATACATACATTATCTCTTTCAACAATCGTAGTAAATTTTTTTCAAAAATTTCAATATGTGTTATCTCACTTTTAACTTATGTATATATTTTCGAAGACCGTTGAACACATCACAGGATCTTAAGGACAATTTGGAACGTATATATGATCATATGGCGCAATACAACAGTAATAATTCTCTACTTACGTTTTGCAATGCATCCGATTCAATCGATGTTAAGGAATACGTTCTCACTAAAATCATGGCTGGATATCACGCGGTTTCTGGGCAAACATGTAATCCGGTTCACTCGTATACTCTAAGCAAGGAATTTGGATGGAATTGGCAGGTAAACATGTTGACAGTTATATTGAATAGTAATATACATACTTTTAACCATATAATGTAACATACTTATCAAATTTTATCATTGATGACCGTTTTTGTATAATGTAACATGTTATATACATTATACAATGTGTTTTGTGTAGTCATGTACCGAAATGGTAATGCCAATGGGACGTGGTGAAAATGATACGATGTTTCAAGCGAAGCCGTTTGATATGGCTAACTATATAAAAGAATGCCAACAAGTGTTTAATGTTACACCAAGACCTTATTGGGCACCAATAGAGTTTGGAGGCTATGTAAGTTAACCTTTTATTTTCTTTGTTGGTCGTGTTGTAGAAATTATGGATTTGCATGTTTCGCAGGATATTAAAAACGTGTTGAGCAAATTCGCAAGTAACATCATTTTTTCTAATGGATTACGGGATCCGTATAGCTCTGGAGGGTAAGAAACATGACTTCATACATACGTTTATAATGCAACCATAACATTATTTAGAGTTAACAAGATGATTTTTCGTTTAAATGACAGAGTTCTTCAAAACATATCAGATAGTGTAGTAGCTATTTATACAATAGAAGGTACGTTGGAAGTTATACTTGCATATGCTCATTCTTTCTGTGTTTATAAACAATTACATATATTCCTCTCAGAATGTTTACCTGTAACAAAAAAAATGGTTTCTGTATATCAGAGGGGTATTCGTATTTATTCTTATTAGTGTGGTATTTATTGAAATGAGTAGGTCATCATTGTTGGGATCTACATGCTCCAGTGGATAGTGACCCAAAATGGTTAACTGAGCAACGAATGTTAGAGATCAAAGTCATAGAAGGATGGTTAGCAGCATACCCATCACATCATTGATATCAATATTGTCCCACAGGAGACAATGTATGTGGTGATCGTCATTTATTGAACCTTAAAGATGTGAAAACCGAAATCGTAATGTTTATTTTATCAAAGATCATAAGATGATACGTGAAAAATCTGAAATTTAAATATGATAACAATAGTGCAATATGACTCGTAGATGTTTATATTACTAAATAAGTTATTGAGGTTTGTTGAACTGGTGAAGTCTATCACTTACCTGGTAATCAAATTTGTGTTTTATTATTGCTTTAACAAAGGTTATATAATATGTACTTTTTAAGTCATTATTCAAGCCAATAATATTAAATGGGATTGAGATCTTATGATCCTGATCATGATCCATTACAAAATCATTTGTAATTACTTCAGTAAACAAATATGTAAAATTGTAGATTTTAAGATCAAGATTGATATCTAAACAACAATGCAAGAAGCTACTTGCTAACCAAGTATTGACTATTTTCATTTATTGCAAATTCTATCAAAATCTTGTATAATATAAAAATATATACTTGTGTTTATCTGAGTGGAGACTCATTCTAAGACCATACTCAAGCATGGTTAATTGTTAAGTTATCATCTCATCTATTGACCTTAATCTCACAACACGCCAGTAATGATTGAGGTCTAACATTACTTATAGCTATATCATGTTTTATATCAGCGAGCTCAGACTTGGCTCGGTTTGTCCCTAGTTTCATCCGATTAATAAATGATTTGGTGTTATTTTCACCCAGTAAAACAACATATATCATATCGTAAAATAATTAGTGTGAATCTTGTGTAAAGCGAAAACTAATTCAAACACAGGGTACATACGTCTGCTAAATATAAATATATATTAAATGTTCACAGTTTTAACTATTTATAACTTATATATACACACAATAATCGTGACCTTTGTTTAATTAAAGGCTAAACGGCTAGTGTCACATGTTAATTTCATGCATCGAGTCTGGGCATACACATAGCTAATCCCTTCGCATTTTCATGTTGTGCTTTTTTAATTTCATATGAGTTTGAGTATATTATTAATCTATAATACTCTTTCAAGTTAAACTATTTCTTGTATCGTGAATGCACTATTCATTGAATGGTGAATTCCTCACTAGACTGAAATATGCAACCAGATGTAATTAATATGTGATTGTTAGTAACTTACTAACATAACCCATGATTTAGTTAATACTAGGTTAGTTTTCGTGTAATACACGGATTAAATAAATAAAATATTATATAATTAATAATTATTTTTATGCATTATAAAATCATGATTGAAGATAAAATATGATTATATTTACGTATAAATAGCTATTTTAAGTAGATAAACAATAATGTATTTTTTGTTTTTATAAAAAATTGTGATTTTTAAATATATTGTTTTAAGAAAAATTAATTTTGTAAAATTTCATTGTATTTTGTATTTTATAAATTTTTTGTTTTTATAAAGTGTGTTTTTAATAAAAAATAGATCTTTAATTTATTAAATTATACATTTTTTAATTTGAAAATAGTATGAGTAATATTATTATTATTAAGTATTATTATTAATAATATAGAGAAATGAGAAAGTAAGTATAATGAGGTTTAAATTTGTCATGCTTATTTTAGTTTTTTTATAGATAGATAGATAGGCTAAAAACTCACTAATAAACGCATTAATTTTAATGTAAAATATATATATAAAATAATAAATAGTTACAGTATAATATTTTAATGTAAAATATGATTAAAGTTATATATACCTAATAGTTCAAGAAATAAAACAATTATACTATTTTTTTAACTCTCTTATGTAAATAGTTTATTTTTAAACATTTGTTTTAAGTTTTTTAATAAAAAAATATTTTTTATAAAAATCTTGTTTTTTAAAAAGTCTAGTTTGTAATTATTCTGATTGTTTTAAAAAGACTTTTTTAAAATATTTCACTTGTTTATAATTAAAAAAAGATTTAAAAAATTTTGTTTAAAAATATTTAGTGTTTTAGAAAATTTCATATTATATAAACTTTAGTTTTTTGTTATTTAGATTTTATTAAAAAAATATGATTTCAAATTTCCTTCATAAAATCTATTTAAAAAAAGATAGTTTGATTTAAAAAAAAATTAGATAAGAGAAATACACATAACAATAAATAAAATTTACTTTTAATAAGAGAGAAAATTTTATATGAGTATTTAAATTACTATAATACCCTTTTGAAGTGAAAATTGATATGTGGATGTCTTGAAAAAGAACAAGTGGCAAAAACATAGGTAAGAGAATGACAAGTAACAAAATAAATATTGTTTTATTAGAGGTTATAGATTTTTAGTTTACTAATACGAGTAGCTCAAGTAACTAAAGTATTCTGTATATTCATCTATTTTTTCAATTTAGGATCTCAAATCTATATAACAAGAAACTAACTATGAAACCTAATAAAATAGAACATAGAGCAAGTAAAAACATAATATTATATTTTAGTAATGTTATAGTTTTAAAACCTAAATTCCAAATTAGACATCCAAATCCACCTAGAAGTTTTTGTATATAACAAAAGCTACGTGTAACCATAAAACTTAATGTGATTACCTCCCACACAAATGTGACATAAGTATTAGTTTTTTTAAGACGGAATTTAATGACGGAATAACATACATATAAATAGAATCTAGCAAGGAACTAACAATAGTACAACCGAAACCCAGCAAATTACACCTTAAGGAACTAACAATAATACAACCGAAAAACCCGCAGAAAATTACACCGTATTGTCAAACTTAAAAAAACATCAAGATGACCAATCAAGCTCTTGAAACTTAACCTTATTTTTAATCCAAAAAACATCAAGATGATCAATCAAGCTCTTGAGAGTCATAAGCATTCGTTCTTAAGGATATAATGTTATATGAAAACATAGGGAAAAAAAGACTTTTGTTTAGCAATAAAATAAACTCTCACTTAAAAAGTAAAATATGTTTTAACAAAATAATTTAAGCTTAATAACGCGTCGTTTTAGCACCGTCGCATTCTTGTCCATTTGACTTTGCTGTCCACGTCTTTGATTTCGGTGCCACTAACTCCCATGACAAAAAGACATCATTAGTAATTTAATATCAATGTATATCATGTATCCTTTTTTTGAACTTTTAACTTTTCTTTTCAATAAACAATAAACTAAATAATTTTTCATTAACATGTTACGAGATAATTTGCGGACTCGCTTGACCATACTTTGACAAGGGTTTCTCATTAGTTAGAGAGGTTAGGAAAGTTATATTTTTATTTTATTTTATTTTAGAGTAAATTACAAATATCGTTCTTTAAGTATCACTAAAATTATGGATATTATCCTTAAACTTTGATAATTACACTGAGTGTTCTTTATTTGATAATTTATCACAATTTCCGTCCTTTCCACTAACTGAAGTTAAATATTTCTGTTAAGTTTGTAGTAAATAACAATTTTACTCTTACCTTTTAAAGGACAAAATATGCAATTTATATTAATCTTATAATTTATTTCTTTTTTTTATTTACTTACTTTTCTTCTTTCTCTTTTCATCAATTTTTATCTTACAAACTTATCTTAAATATTATTAATTACTTGTTTTTAAAATTCATAATGTCATACTGATTTTTAATTTATTATAATTTATTATCTATTAAATTTAGTTATGTATGCATCTGTTAAAACCAAAAAAAATGGATAATATTTTTAAACTAAAGATTAAAAAATACTTCAACTAAAATTAAATGTACATAAATTATAAAAATATAATTACTTAAAACAAAATTAAAACATAAACATAAATATACTTAATAATTTGGCATTGAACCAAATATAACTAATTATGAAGTTATTCTTTTATATCTATTAAAAATTACAATGATTAGAACATAGGCACATACAACACTCTAATATATTAAAATCAATAAATGAAATTAATTTTTTGTAATTAAAATTAATTTATTAGTTATATTTAAGATTAATTGCAGGATAAAAGTGGTGGAAAAAAAAAGAAAATAAAAGTAAGTAAATAAATAAAAGAAAGAAAAAAATATAAGATTAGTATAAGTTACATATTTTGTCCTTTAAAGGGAAAGGGCAAAAAGATCATTTATCATAAACTTAACAGAAGCATTTAACTTTAGTTAGTGAAAAGGACAAAAAATATGATAATTTTTCAAATAAAGGACATTCAGTGTAATTATCAAAGTTTAAGGACAATATCCATAATTTTAGTAATACTTAAAGGATAATATTTATAATTTACTCTTTATTATTTTATTATTATTATTTTTTCGATGGTTGAGAAAGCAGTGTAAGGTGTTGGTACACCTCGGAGTGATTATGCTTCCTACAAACAAAGCACTATTAGGCTAGTCATGATGAAGGGTTGTTTGATAGTCTTTAATGGTCATTAATAGGTTATCTCTTAATAGTTCTCAATCTCTGAATGCTTAAAAGGTAACACTGATGTTGAATGGTTAAGATGTTAAATATTAATGGTACATCTTAACCATTTAACATCAGAGTTACCTTTTAACCATTAATATGTTATGAACCATTAAGAGGTAGCGGCTACCAAACAACCCCTAAGTCGTTAGTAATGGATATGTCCTAAATTTCAATAGGTTTGTTATGCTTTTCGGTTATCAAAACCATTACTAGCAAATTGGCTCGTTGTTTTACTTAAGAGTTAAGAATCGTTTAAAATTGGATCGTAAATACCTTTAGTAACAAGAGAATTGACCTGGTGCTTCAAATAAAAGTTGAGTTGTTCATTGACGTTTTCGAATTGTAAAAATATTACCAAAACACTCTCACATTTAAGCCTTTCGTTGACATTTCAGACAAGTCATTTAACTCTTTTAAAGTTACAACAAATGTTTTTAAGCCGTTGAAGGCCTTTAAGATTGAGTTGGTACGTATTAACCTATTTTGACCCGACTCTTTTTTGGCACGGTTCACTTTTCCCCTCGTGAAGAATAGTCCTCGATTCATAATTGGAGGTGTTGAATGAGTTGTGTTCATAGGTTGACGTGTTGAATCTTGTATGTTCTTGAAAATCATCTTAGATATAAACATAACCAAGACATGCAAATACGCATGTTGACACGAACACAATAAGTTCACTCGAATATTTTTATATTAATACCACAAGAATACAAATTTAAAATCCAAAAACACAAACCTGTATAAAACAATTAAGTCTAAAGTATTTCTTTTTTAGCTTTTATATGTAGGCATGAGACACTTCATACGAACCAGGTTACGATACATACCATATTTATATTACAAAAATTATAAAAAATAAATAAATGGATAATCCTACAAACCCAAAGGTTGTCCGAAACCTACGTTTAACTGAATGTATTTGTGGATTCGATTTAAAACAAACTCGTAATAGTTCAATTAACACAAACCTATAAATTCAAGGTTATATCCATTTTTGTGGCTCATGTGAAAACAATCTTTCAAAAGATTTCTTTGAAAAAGCAAATACTAAATAACAATATTCCATCATTTTAAATTTATTCTGTAGGTTTAAAAATGAAAATGAAAACGTATTTTGGTGGTAATTGATATGATATAAAATTTAAAGATTAATGGTTTAAAATTCTATAAGGTATAGATTGTAATTATTGCTAAAAAATTATAAATGATAACATGTAACTGTAGTTTGTAGTTAACTGGTTCTAGAAAATAAAATAAAGGAAAGTCAAAATGCATGTGGTAGTGTCGGTGATCTAAACATTTATCTAATATATTGCTTATCTTTTTATCTATTTTTAATTAATTTATTATTCATCTTTTAGTTGAAATATATTTACATTTAATATGAAAGTACGATCTATCACATTGCCTGCTCGACGAAGGTTCTTGTGGCATGTTTATTAATTAATTTGAAATTATAAATTATTAAAAGACAAGTGTACTAAAATGATTATTAACTGTTCTCGTGGCATTTAACTTCATGTGATATACATTCATGGGGACATGTTATTCATTATTACAGACACTATTATTTATTGATTAATCTCGAATTTATGAATTACGGTATTTAAGGCAAGTGTAGGAAATTAAATTAATATTTTTAAGCCGTTCATAAAAAAATAATATAATTAAATGTTTTTAACATTCTACTCGAGGCTCGACTTAGTTCATGTTAATTAATGCATTCTCAGTGGAAGCATTCAGATATTTTATAAGCTTTTTTTAACAACAAATAAATTTTATCAAAACCAAACTAGAATGATATATACTTAAACATAAAGTGAAATATATAGTTCAAGCGAATAAAACTAAATTGTAAAAAAATTGAAAAAACAACAAACATCAACCAATTTAAAGGAGCACCATGTATATAACCCAGCCCAAATCTATATTTTGTGATCTATTTCTCACACAAAGAAAATTTGTTGTCTTAGATGATATTATAATTGTAGATGAAAATATCTTTATAAAACGTATTCATTCTTTGTTCTTCACATGCACCAACATTTAATAAAAATAATAGCACAAATCATTTTCAGTCTTGTCTGATTCGACTTGATGTTTTGTGTAACTCTGGAAGATTTTAAAAGGTGAAAACAATCTTTTCTTATAAGCTTCGTTATGTTTAATTAGTGTTTGGATGTTCAATAAATTTTTTTAGTGGTTGGATTGGTAACCAAAATTCGATTAATAATGTACTTTTTAGGGTCAAGAATAATATATGTTAATGGTAATTACCGATTCAACTCGAGCAAAAGAATAAAACAAGCACAAAATCCTACAAATTTGTATTTATCTTTTAAATTAGATCTTCTGATGTCGGACCACATTATTTGTTTTGTTAGTTAACTACTTAACTGATTTTGAACAACAAAGACTTTTATGATTTTTGATTTATTGCAAACCTATTACATATTTATTAAGGTTTTAATTAGTCCCAAATGTCACGAGATTCAAATTATATATTGCATATAATATTTATAAAATTTATTCATTAAGCATATATGTATAAAATTTTATATATAAAAAACTAACGATGTACTAACAAATTTAAGTTAATAGGGTGAATTGGAAAGTAAATTAGAGATTCATTAAAATTTAAAAGAATTCAAACTTAACCCAATACATACATGTTGGTTAGCAGACTAGACTAAAGTTTTGTGAAGTTTTCAAAAGATGAGACATGTATTTTTATATGTTAGAGCCATCATAAATCGGATATACGTATATATTAAGTCAGTGTTACAATGCTTAATTATTAGATTTTACTGTTTAAATTTTTAACCGATGTTTTTAGTTAATCTTCTAATTTTAATAAGACAAATTAGATTTTAACAATTCAAAATATGATTCATTGAACAATAGTAATCAATATCAACAACTTGTTACTGTTCGAGAAAATAGACCCAAATTTCTTCGAGTCGAAAGGAAACGATTGTTGACAATTGATGGGATAATTGAACTGAGAACTGAATCAAATCTTGATATCGCTTTTTTATATTTTATTTTTGAGGAATTGGGAAGGATACACTAAACAGGCATCATCATAATCTTGATAAATTTCGAAAGAGAGTATTGAATTGGCACTTAATCGAAAATGGAGAACTTTTGTAGGATCTTTCGTGTACTCATTGATGAATATATTACCTGTAGAGAGTAGATTTTTACCTTAGCATATTAGTATATTGATCTATGAGAAGTAAGAGTATTCTTGGGTGAACGCACTACTTGTAGAATTTGGTCATGTTTGGGATTGCTTATTTTGGTTGAAAAAAAGTTTAGATAAAAAAAGACTTATTAACTTCTGACTTTTCAAAAGAAGTTTTTTAAAAAATATTTGGATTAGCTTATAAATTGAAACGTTGTAAAATGACCAAAAAAAGACACTTTAAAAATGGTAAGAGTTAATAGCAGGTAGTAAAAGGGTATAATAAGAAATTAAACCAAAATTAGTTTTCAAAAATCAATAAGTAGTCTTCCCCTTACTTTTCAAAACTTTCTTTTTATCCTATATGAAAAGTCAGTTTCAAAAGTTCTTTTGAATTTGCTAAACATTTTTTTTACTTATTAACTTCTCAGAAAATAATAAGTTAAAAATAAGGAACAAATAAACAATCCCAAACATACACTTTAAGAAATTTAATGTGATTATTGGTAATTATACCATACATGATTTTAAGAAATTATAATATATTCACCAGTGAATACATTCTTGTGTTACGTGCCTGTGGAATTTAGGATATAAGTGTATTCACCGGTGAATACACCACATGTATATCTTATTTGAGTGCATAAATCACTATATTTGTAGGATTTGAGATATTTAAAATATTTATTGATATATACATTTATTACAAATTCTTACTCTAATTTATTCATTTGTGAACTATCACTATAACATAATGAACATCACTAACAGTAATTTCCGACAGACGATTTACAATTGGTAAAATCTTACGGATCACCAGTGAAATATACTAAAATCTCCAAAAAAAAGCCTAACCTTTTGGGTTTTTGAAGGATTTCGTCACTAATTCGTCGATTATTATCAATGAAATTAACAAAAGATCATCTATAATCTAGTCAGTAAATTGCAGTTATTATCCCACACCAAACTTGAGCAAAAAAGATAATCGCTCGTTTGTTTGGATAGGATTTTTTATGGGTATTTTGTTGATAAGTGATAACCCAATGCCCTTGTTCACTCAATCAGGTTTTAGAGAAAGATTATGACTCGGTTTTAAAGGAAGCACATTCAGGATCTTACATCGGTAATTTGGTTAAAAGTTGATAATAAATATTGCCTTGTTTTTTAACTGAAAATATGTATAGACATACATAAAAGATAACAATACGAGAAAAAATGAAAGTTGATTTTACCTTAACGGAAATTAAATTGAATCATTAATTTTTTTTTGAACTCATAAATCCGATTACATAAAGTATAAGTGTAAGAAAATCAGAATTTAAGCATGTGCGATGTGGTAGCATTGAAATGACAAATTCATTAAAGCGGTTGGTAACAGAGAAAAAAATTAAAATTAATATAAAGAGTAAACAAATTAAAAAAAATAAAAAAGCAAATGACATGATTTATCAACCTCCGAAGTTGAACTCGTGTAACCGGGTTGAATAGAAGCATGAGCTTACTTGTTGGCTAAGGGGATATGTTATGATTTTAAGTTATAGAGAAAATATATAAAAAGGAAAAAGAAAAAAGAAAAAAAAACTCACCAACAACAGTAAATGTGATACAATAATTAAAGTTACCATTAAATAAAGAATAAGAATTAACAATACATGTAATATTAATACGTAATAACGAATTTTAAAATCATTAAAGAATATATAGAAATAAAATTTTAAATATATGTTATTACATATTTATTGTTATCTACGTTTCAATATAAATTTTATTCAAACCGAGACATGTCAAATATATATCTTTTTTTTATCTTTAATGCAATTTAGTTTTTCCTTTATAACATTTCAAATACAATGTTTTATAGAAACTTGAATATATGTTATGATATTCTAGTTTTGTATCTATATTTTGATATAAGATTTATTTAATGTAGGTTCATTCTCTACATATACATAAAGGACGTAACAGATTTTAAGTCTCTCTGCCAACACTTTTTCTCTTATGTGTCATCAGACATAGTCGACACAACTTTAACATTTATGCTTTTCTGTAACTCTCCCAAAATCCAGACCCAAAGTATTTGCAAGACATTCGGAGTTTGGGGGTGGCAACCCCTAAAATCGGGACCCAAGGGGTTGCGGCCTTGGTGGGGTCCAAGGGACAAAGCCCCTGGTTGGGGTTGAGTTGGGCGCTTCGACGGGGCTAAGGAAACAATACGAAGGTGATATGTGGCTGATTAGACAAATTCAACATTAAATTTAATATTGGATTAAAAAATTAGAAGGACACGCTCTTTGTTGTGATTGGTGGTTGAATCTATTTTGAATATAAAGTCATCAATTAGCACACGTTCATACAGGGGTTTGAGAAACCGTACATCAAACCGCCACCGCTATCGGCATGGGTTGCAGCGGCGTAACCCTCAAACCTTTCACTACTTGATCGCCCAACACGCATTGCCTCATCCACCCTAATGGCAAAACTTCAAATAAATATACAAATAAATAATTTAACTTCTTTTACAAGATTTGTATTATATAAACCCTTATCTTAATTATATAAACCCTTATCTTCTATCTTTACATAAGGACCATATGCACTTGTTACATCATGTGATATAGTGTAATCCATTGAAGAGTGAAGACAAAAAACACAAAGAGAGAGAGAAGTCACAACATTCATCTTTCATTTAACTTTTTCTCCTAATTATAGAAATAACATAATTAAAAATCAAATAAATAAAGACAATCATGCATAAAGTGTTAAACAAGTAAACATCACATATATGTATACATGCATAAGGCATGCATGTATGTATACATACATACATACACACATGTAGAGATACCCCTTCTCTTTCACAAAGATATTTCATCATAACAATCATCAATTTTTCTTGAAATTTGTTCCTAAAACCACTGAATCTTTGTGTTTACGTATGATTCACTAATCTGTCCCACAAATTTGGGGATTTATCAGCAATTTCAAGGTACTTACTCAACCTCTGTTCATACTCTGTTTTTCTGCAATTTAGGGTTCTTAATAGATCTTTACTTTAATAAGATTTGTGGGAATTTCATAATTAACAGTTATAAATATCCAAAAAAGCTTTAGTTTTCGTTTTGAATTGATGAATTTTAGCTGAAAATTTGACATTTTTTTATGTTTTTTTGGATAATTAAAGAATCATAGCAAATGATTAAATGATTAAATGGGTCCAATCAAATAAGCAAATTATAAATGGATGATAGATTTCTTCAAGAACACGTAATAATCCAATCTTCAATCAAGCTCAATGGTCATAAAAATCGTAGGTTTCAAGATTTTGCACTGATTTCTTGACTTCAAGAACACATGGAGTATGCTCTGTTTTACTACTTTATTATTTAAGTAATCCATTTGTTTATAATAATTATATTTTATATCTTTATTATATTTGAACAATTTTATAGAATTTTGTTAAATTATAATCGTGAATTTTTTTTACATGATGATTATCACTAACAGTGTTGTTGAGATATTAGATGTCACTTTTAACTTGTTTCTATACAATTATTGATGATTGTTACTAAAAGTTATTATGAATTTATTACTCGCTAATTAAGATGAAAATGACATAAAAGAAAAATAAAACAAAATAGGTAAAGTATTAATTATTGATAAAAAGATAGAATATAGTCGTTAGTCACTAGGGCACGTTACACATTTTTATTGGAGCTTAGATTTGTAAAATAAAATATAAACTTTATTGCATTTTATTTAACCTTTTGTGTTAGTGTAAATTATACATGTATACTATTTGTAATTTTGTACAGCAGGTAGATTATTTATTACTAAATTAATTTGCCGTTCCAAAAACGAAAAAAAAAATTGTATGATTTTTTACTAATAACTTTATAGATACTACAACCTATATTATAGCAAATGGATTTTAGTTTAATATAAAAATTGGGGTGAATGTTGGATAAAGGTGAAAAGGTTATAGAGGAAATATTAAAAATGTTATACTTAAAGCCAAATAAATGAAGATGTTCGAAACATGTGAGACGATGTGAAACATTTTCATTTTTGAACTAAACGTTATTCAAATCAACAACAAAATCTATAGTTCTTTAACTTAAATTTTAGCAACAATATCAATATTCAAAGTGTTAATTGATTTCTAACCTTAAACAGATTTTGAGAACCAGAAGAGAAAATGAAGCTCAAAGATGGTAGGCCCGTAACACTAAGTGATAAAAGCTCAAAAGTTGTTCGAGTTGGAATAATGTTCGTTGTGTTATGTGGGTTTTCATTCTATCTTGGTGGCATCTTTTGTTCTAAGAAGTATGAATTCGTCACCAACAATATAGTGAAACCCGTCGAATCTCCCAAAAGGACCGTTTCAACTTCCGACCAAGTGAAATTTGTATCGTTCCCACAATGCAGTGCCAAGTTCCAAGACTACACGCCCTGCACGGATCCTAAGGTATTGCATTTTAGGGGCTGTTTGGCAGCCTCTTAATGATTTAGATGTCTGAATGGTTCAGCACTTAATGGTTCAGAGTGTTTGTTTCGCGAGCAAATGTCTGAATGGTTCAGACATTTGCCTCTGAATGGTTAAGAGGACTAATGCTGAATGGTTAACACCTCTTATCTGAATTGATAAGACATTTGCATTTGAATAGTTAAGCGATATACTAGCTCTTAATGGTTCAGAACTCTTAATGATTCAGCACTTAATGGTTCAGACCTATTATTGGTTCAACACTTAATCATTCAGAAGTTGTCAAACAGCCCCTTAGTCCACTCGACTCTTTTTTAGTTAAACCTTTTCAATTGACCCGTTCTCTTTTTAACTGTTTTATTATTTGACCCGTGTAACACGTTCTCGTCTAGTTAAACCTTTATATTCGACTCGGTTAGACTTATTCGAGTTAACTCTTAACATGTGTATGCATGATCACATGTGTGTTTATGGCTTGTGTCAATAGAGTTGGAAGAAATACGGAAAACACAAGCTTACATTCATGGAGCGACATTGTCCACCTGCATTTGATCGAAAAGAGTGTCTGATACCTCCACCTGAAGGCTACAAAGAGCCCATCAGATGGCCAATGAGCAAAAACGAATGTTGGTACAGGTAATACTGTTCATCTCATAATCTTTTAGGTTAATCTTCAATCAAAACATAATCTTGTTCAAGGTTTATAATCTTTGGGTTAAAACGTAATCAAATCACACTTTAGGAACGTCCCGTATGATTGGATCAACAAACAGAAATCGAACCAACATTGGTTACGAAAAGAAGGGGATAAATTTCACTTCCCTGGTGGTGGAACGATGTTTCCTGATGGTGTTGGTGCTTATGTTGATCTAATGCAAACCCTAATTCCCGAAATGAAAGATGGGACTATTCGCACCGCCATTGATACTGGTTGCGGGGTGAGTTAAGTTCTTCGAATTCATGTTCTTTATGTTGAATCGTTGATCAATTGTTGATCAATTGTTGAAATGTTTGATCTTTAGGTTGCTAGTTGGGGTGGTGAGTTGCTCGATCGTGGGATTCTTACAGTTTCCCTTGCTCCTAGAGATAATCATGAGGCACAGGTTCAATTTGCACTTGAACGAGGGATTCCCGCCATTCTTGGAATTCTATCAACGCATCGTTTACCATTCGCTTCGAATTCGTTCGATATAGCTCATTGCTCTAGATGCTTGATCCCGTGGACAGAATTTGGTAATTTGATGTGATTTCATTGAAGATACTTAAATTGCACCTCAAGTGTTTGATGAAATGTCTTAATGAGTTTTTAGGTGGAATTTACCTTGTTGAAGTACACCGGATCCTTCGTCCCGGAGGCTTTTGGGTCCTCTCGGGCCCTCCTGTGAACTACGAGAAAAATTGGAGAGGATGGAACACGACGGTCGAAGAACAAAAATCGAACTATGAGAAGTTACAAGAGCTTTTAACTGCAATGTGCTTTAAGTTATACAACAAGAAAGATGATATTGCAGTGTGGCAGAAATCCATAGACAACCGCTGCTACGAGGAGCGCGATACACCCGACAACTACCCACCAAAATGTGATGATGGGATCGAGCCCGATTCAGGATGGTACACCCCCTTAAGAGCTTGTGTTAGTGTTCCTGAACCAAATTATAAGCAATTGAGTTTGAATACAATTGCAAAATGGCCCGAAAGATTGCACGTGGCTCCTGAACGGGTTGGTGATGTTCGTGGTGGAAGTCGTGGTGTGTTCAAGAAAGACAATAGCAAGTGGAAGAGGCGAGTAAAACACTACAAGAAGTTGCTACCGGCGCTTGGTACTAACAAGATCAGAAATGTAATGGATATGAATACGGTTTATGGTGGTTTCGCTGCAGCTTTAATCGAGGATCCTATTTGGGTCATGAATGTTGTCTCTTCGTACGCTTCGAATACACTTCCAGTGGTTTTCGATAGGGGTCTCATCGGCACTTTCCATGATTGGTAAGTTTTATATAGTAACAAATGCGTGAAAATTGGTTTTTAGAAAATAAAAAACATAACCTAGATCGACCCATTTGTAAGTGAAATAATTTAAGTTTGAAGTTGCCAATGAAAAAAAATTTATAAATCTTGGGTGGTTTATATACAATATTCACTTGTTTGCTCTTTGGTTAGGTGCGAAGCCTTCTCAACATATCCTCGAACATACGATCTACTTCACGTAGACAGTCTCTTCACAACCGAAAGTCATAGGTAAGATATCATATGTATGTTGTTCTTTAACTAGATTGTTTTAGGTCAAATATAGCTTATGTGTCACGTTCTTATTTCTTTTCTTGTCTCCTCGTCCTGTACTAAACGACTTGTTTCTTTGATTTTGACCTGTCTACGTAGGTGTGAGATGAAGTACGTGTTATTGGAAATGGATCGGATCTTAAGACCAAATGGATACGCGATCATTAGGGAATCTAACTACTTTGTTGAAACGATCGATACAATAGCAAAAGGAATGAAATGGGATTGTTATAAAGAAGCCACAGAGAATAACATCGAGACAGAGAAGGTTTTGATATGCCAAAAGAAACTTTGGTACGCGAACCAAAGCTCGTAATCGACTAGAAACAATAATAGTTTTGTAACATAGGACACAAGTTTAATAAAATGGGAACATGCAAACATGTAACAAATGTAAGTTTTTTTATTATCTAGATTAGCAAATACCATTGGTTTTTTATTCCCAAACACGAGTTTTCCTAAACATATAGTCGTGATCAACAAACAACGCCTGAGGTTTGTTAAATGTACTAGGGAATTGGAGCGCAATGATGGTGGATTTAAGATCAACGTATCCGTCATGAAGACTAAAGATAACCTTAATCAACAAACAGCGTCTGAGGTTTATTACCCGTCATGTTGTGAGTGTTAATGATAAAAAGAACCTATCATCCACCTCATTATACTTTCTAACGACTCTATCACAATTTATATTGGCAAATATGATAAACTTTTAAGTTTAAGTTAATCAAATTGAAACACAATTGGATGGGAGAATGAGATACTCTGTGATCAACAATTTCAACTTTAATACTATAAATAATCTTGATATGTTATGTTAGTTATTTTAACTTGTAAAGTGCCGAAATGTAAATGAATTTGTAGCTACTCTATAATGTAGCACGTGATTTTGTTTATGTCACTTTTAAGAAAAAAAAAGTCACTTCCGAGAAGAAAAATCGTAAAATGCAAATCGAATTTTAATAATCATAACTTTTACTTATTGGTCGGTAATAATTCATACTATTAATTTGGTCTGTGACATTTAACTTTTACTTTTATTACCAGCGACAATCTCAATGAATTAATTATCATAGAATGACACTTGGTTTGCATTTATTTTCCGCTTGATTTCGCTTGTATGTTACTTTATTCTGTTTATATTCGTTATTGTGACTGAAATCAAGTGCAAATAAAACATATATATTTTATAATTATGTTATTTGGATTGTTATCGGTAACAAAAGTGATACCTAAAAGTGTTACCAGTCAAATCCATAGTATGGATTATTACCTGTCGATGCATAATAGTTTAGATTATTAAGTTAAAGAAAACTTAAATACTTTGTATTCAAAATATTGAAAAACTTTTTTAAATATTTGATTTTAATAGTTAGTGTATGATTCCTTCTGGAAAACCGAGTTCTATTAGTTAAAATATTAAAAGGAAAACGTTTGTATATTTAGTGCGTGCTTTTAACTTTTAACTAAAAAAGTGAATTGTATTAACTATTAAGAGAATAAAATAGCTAGAAGAATTTGAACATATTGTCTAGGTTCTTGCGTGGCATCAGTTATTTAATTAGCTGAGCCTTCTTGGATCCAATCGAATAACCATGCTTTATTTAATTAATTTTCTACTAAGTGTGAGGTTTTAAGCTAACATAAAACATTATTGTTTTATGATCTTAAAGTCATGAGTTTAAACAGGAAAATACTTTTCTATACAAAGTGCAATATAATGTTTGTGTATTTATCACATAGTGATACAACCTTTCCCCGAAAGACCCAACATAGAATGGAAGTTACTAGCTAAGTCAAACACCAAATTCATATTTTTGAAGTTTATTTTTCAGTTAGGTACTAAATACAAGCCAATTTCATTTTCGAATTATACTTTCAAACTTTAGTTATAACCATACTCTCTTCATCTAGGATTTTGCCTTGTTCTTGGTTAACTTTGTCCTCAATGTATGGTTTCTACACAAATTTTGTGTTTGTTTTGTTTCCTTGTTGATCCGTAAATTCTTTTACGAATAAAGTTTGGGTGACAGAGGCTGACAACTTTTTTTTTCTCTTTTAACATATATGTTAATAGTGATCACGGAACACCTCACATTTCCAAAATT
Source organism: Flaveria ramosissima (assembly GCA_025215565.1). Taxonomy (NCBI): domain Eukaryota; kingdom Viridiplantae; phylum Streptophyta; class Magnoliopsida; order Asterales; family Asteraceae; genus Flaveria; species Flaveria ramosissima. The sequence goes on from CM046036.1 coordinate 5,897,512, forward strand.
ACACCTGTAAATTAGAATTACAAATGTCTTGCCACCTAAGCATGATCCCTAAATGAGGTTTACGAATCTCCTAGAAACCAAAAGAAAATCAAATTTTGTCTATAAACCATGCATGGAGAGCAAATCGTCTAGCAAAAAAGAATTTAACAATGGTAACACTTGTTAAGTAGGTTTCAGTTTTTTTTTTTTTATCTTTAAATGTCCTTACACAAAACTTTCAAATCACGTAACCTAAAAAACTCTAAATAAAAACACGACAGTCCCTTATTTGTATTTTACGTATTTGTATGTCATTATCTCCTATTTTATTTTAAAACAAGAATTTAATTTATTTAAATATGTAATCTTGTTGTTTTAATAGTAATGTCTTTTAGCAAATAAACATAAAACAGAAGAAGTTGCGTAACGGATACACGAAATCAATGTAGTATTATAACGTGTAAAGTCATATGTCTCCTTTCTTGAGATGAAAATTTGCGAAGCCCCAGATTTACTAAATTCGAAACATTTATCATTATTTATTACTAATTCAACCTTCACCAACCACCACCGACAACTTGACATTAATATATAATCAAAATATTCCTTATGAATTCATTTAAAGTAGTCAAATTTATCTTAAAATTCGGAAGATACATTTATTTACAAAATAAATACTTGTGTATGGGTGTATTGTGACACATTTAAATACAAAACTAATTTTATGTATAAAACTGCAAGAAACGTATAAACACTTACACATAATACGTGAAAGATAATTTATAAGGAGTATAAATACTTACACACATTTTTCACCTTTTTTTTGTTTAACTAAAACTGTTTACTTATTAAACGTCGTTCTATTTAGATATATATTATTGTTTTTACATTTACTATTATAAGCTATCATGAGTTGTATAATATAAATGGGAACGTAAGTCCCTATATTTTAAGAAAATATGTGAACTTCCGTTGACATTATATATAAACGTAAGTCGGTGTATTTTATTAAGTTAATAACATTTTCTTTATTAACTTTTCTAAAAAGAATTTCACTATAATCACCCTTCATTAAACGAGCACTCCTCCATTGCTTATGATGAAAGCATAAGGATTGGTTATAGATATCAATCTTATTAAACATGATTTAACCTTGACATATCATTCTCTCTTTTTATGTAAAATAAATACGACAACGCATATCTAATTTTAGATTATTATTAACCATTTAATTATTGTAATAAACACAATAGAAAACACTTAAAAGAATAATAGCGATGACAGTTTATAAATAACTAATATTAACATTTATTTTTTACCACAATATTTGAATTTTATAAGATATTAACTAGAAATTGTATACACCTCTTGGCAAAGTCCGGTTTAATCGTTTTAAAAAAAATCTAGGCTTATCACCAACTACAATTGTAGAACGACAATCCAAACTAGTTGAGTTCGTTGGATTAGCTAGACCGATCAACCATTTGTGCATTTGATTTTGACGGTTTAAATTGTTTTCATTTGAACTATTACAATCCTTACAAGTTATTGAATTTCTAACCTATTTTAACATTTATAAAGAATAATCCTATTATTAATCTGCAATCAATAGCTACAGTAAATGATGTTGATTGATTGACTTAAAGAAGTTTGTATAAAAATTAAAAAAACTTGATGCATGTGTAGATGTTAAATAGTTTCTTTTTTCTCTTCATTGCGCGTTATGGGTTTTTTTTTCTAGTATACCAACGTTGTTTTTCTCGTTCGTGAAAAAATATGAATACTTGCGTCATGTGACATGTTTGCTAAGTTTACTTTGTTTTGTTGACATTAATGTTTTTGGTTTCGTTTGCTTGATGCATTAAGATTCTACATTGGAATGATAGCTGTTATGATACATTTCTGTACTCACGTTTTCACATTCAAATTTGTGGTGCAGTTACTAGCGCAACACACTTGAATGCATTTATAGTTATGGAGTAAATTAACACATTTTACAATACTTTTTAAATCAAACATATCACCTTCTCACAAAGCTCCTCAAGAGATAAATAGGCCCCAATCAAACATATGAATGACCTAAAAGGCCTACAAAATTAATACAATTATAAAAGTACACGATAAATACGTTACATACAATATCATGTTTTAAAGTCTACAATCCGACCCGGGGCACTATCACACTTATAAAAAATACTTTAACATTTATCAAAAAAATAACTGAAATTTATGATTACCATTTATTTTGGTGGTCTCTTTGTTTACTTCTAAGTCATGACATATCTATGTACTTTTGCACCATTGCATGCCCATGTGTTACCAATAGCCAATTTGTTATCATGAGTAAATCAAAATATATTTCTAACGCTTGTGACGTGAAAGGAGTGATACCCCACAATAATTATAAATTAAGTTGTCAAAAAATTTAAGTTGTTTTCAGAATTAAATTGTCGGCTCGTCTTCATTTTAACATTTCATATGTCAGCCGGACTAGATGAATTGGCGAACTGGAATGGCTATTTGGTCTAGATTTTTTTTGTAAAAAATATATTTGTTTTTACAATCTAATTTACAAATTTATTTAGTATTCACACTTTATATTTTGTTTATTTCAGTATTCATTTTTCGTAAAGATTGCAAGTCCATACCAAAAGATAATTGTTGTAAAATATATATTAATATATACATACATACATATATTAAATTTTAAAATTTTATGATGTTAAGTTTTTTTTAAACCAACAACTATTAAATCAGTAAGTCACCTGGTTCGAATACTTGTCGTCTTTAGGTCATGCAGCGTACTACTCACGTAGTCACACTAGCCAACGTGGCCCCGTGGTCACTCATGAAACACCGCGGCGCAGTGGTAAAAGAAACCACACAAACACATGTATATTATGAAGAACATGTATCAGAACGAAGAACACAAAACTCTTATTAAGCTTCAAGAACGATTACAATGAAATCAGTGAAGAAGAAAGTATGTATGTATCTTCTATCCAACTAACTAGAACTCCTTTTATACTAATCTTGTCTAACAACCTTTAACAACCATTAGTAGAAAATATACAAACTAACCCCTTACAATTTACAAACTTTACAAACTAAACCCAAACTTAAACACAACATCATGAGATTCTGCAGAATTAATCCAACAAACTCCCCCTTAATTCCAAGAATCTCCTTCTAACCACTTCATGCCAAGAATCAACCGCATTTCAGTAAATCTTACCCTTGGCAAAGCCTTTGTAAGAATGTCCGCCTTTTGCAACGTTCCTTCCACAAATTCAACTTTGATCTGATTGTTCTCAATACAATCTCGAATGAAATGATATTTAACATCTATATGCTTTGAACGCCCATGAAAAACTGGATTTTTCATCAAGGCCATGGCGGACCTATTATCAACTTTCAACACAACTACATCTTGTTGATCACCAGTAATCTCATGTAACAAACCACTTAACCACAGAACCTGACAAGCCGCGGTCGTGGCTGCGATAAACTCTGCCTCACAACTAGACAACGCCACTGTTGTCTGCTTCGAAGAATTCCAGGATACCGGACCACCATTATAAAAGAACACATAACCGGAAGTGCTCTTCCCATCTCCTTCACCAGTAGAATAGTTACTATCACTATACCCCATCAGATTCCCTTCATTCATACAATTGTACTTAATTCCATAGTGAATTGTTCCCTTAACATACCTCACTAAATGTTTCACAGCCTTCCAATGTTCTTCCTGCGGATCTTGCATAAAACGACTCATATAACCAACTGCATACATTATATCCGGCCTGGTTTGTGTTAGATACCTCAATGACCCAATTATCTTCCGAAATTCTGTTGGATCAACACCATTGTTCCCAGCATGTTGTAGCTTGAATTTTAACCCAGGCTCCATCGGAATCTTGGTTTCGTTGCAATCTTGTAGCCCAGCTAACTGCACTAACTTGGCCGCATAAGATGCTTGCTTAATACATATCCCATCTTCCCTTTGTGGTACTTCGATCCCTAGGTAATAACACAACAAACCCAAGTCTGTCATCTCAAATTTTTGTCTCATCTCCCTTTTAAATGCTTCTACTTCTTCTAGCTTACTTCCTGCTACAATTAGATCATCCACATATACACCTATCACAATCAAAGAATCGGGCTTCGACTTAACATACACAGCAGCCTCTCTTTGACATTTTCTGAAGCCTAAACTCTTCAACACTTCATCCAACCGCTTATTCCAAGCTCTTGGAGCTTGTCTAAGCCCATATAGTGCTTTGGTCAACCTATACACCTTGTGCTCCTCCCCCTGAACTTCATATCCTTGTGGCTGAGACACATACACCTCCTCATCCAATTTCCCATGCAAAAACGCTGCCTTAACATCTAAATGAAACACTTTCCACTTCATCTTTGCAGATAAAGCTAGTAACAATCGAATGGTTTCAATTCTGGCAACCGGGGCAAATGCATCCTCAAAATCAATCCCTTGTTGTTGCACATACCCTTTTGCAACCAACCACGCTTTATGCTTAGTCACCTTTCCAGACGCATCCTTTTTCAGCTTATACACCCACTTTAAACCAATCACTCTTGCATATGATGGTAATTCAACCAAGGTCCAGGTTTTATTCTTTTCTATGGATTGTATTTCCACATCCATAGCTGACCTCCAAGCAGCATATGTTGCTGCTTCTTGATAATTCAGTGGCTCCCCATCTTGGGCTAATAACAATTCGAGATTTTCACCTTCATCTGGACCCGAGTTGGTTCTAGCACTTCTTCTATCTTCTAGAATAAAATCATTAAACCTGGATGGCATTACAGTCACTCTCCTTGACCTTCTTAGATCTGTCACTGAAGTGTTACTTTGGTTTTCACCAGAGGTCATGCCTTGAGTTTGTCTATCTGTTTGGGTCTGCTCGTCAGGCCATTGTTGCATTTCTGTAGTGGTTGTAGTGCTTGATACTTGTATAGCTTCACCTCCTTCTAATGAGCTTGCACTTTGCATTCCATTACTCAACACATGCTGAGACTGAGACCAATCCCACTTCCTATGTTCTTCAAACTGGACATCTCGACTGACCACTACTCTTTTTTTAACTGGATCAAACAATCGATGCCCCTTTGACCCTGTTTCAACACCCAAATAGACCATTGGTTGACTCCTCTGATCTAGTTTCTTCAAGTGGGGCTGCACTTCCTTCACATGTGCAACACAACCAAACACTCGTAGATGTTGCACATTAGGCTTCCGTCCTTTGAGTCTCTCATATGGTGTTTGATCTTTTAAAGCCTTAGTGGGAACTCTATTCAAGACATAAACTGAATGCCTTACTGCCTCTGCCCACATGTATTGAGGCATATCCATGGCAGTCAACAGGCTCCTAGTCATATTCATTACAGATCTATTTCTCCTTTCCACCATCCCATTATGCTGTGGTGTATAGGGAGTTGTCAGCTGTCTTGCTACACCTTCCTCTTCACAGAACTTCAAGAATTCTTGTGACATAAACTCCCCTCCCCTGTCTGACCTTAAGGTTTTGATCTTATGGCTCAGCTCATTCTCAATCATCCTCTTAAACACTTTAAATGTGTTAAAAGCTTGATCTTTTGATCTTAACAGGTAAACCCATATGTACCTTGTACAGTCATCCACTATAAGCATGAAATACCTATTACCAGCCTCTGTGGTTGGTGATATAGGTCCACATAGGTCTATACATACTAATTCTAGTGGATTCTGTGATCTATGAGGAGATTGACTTGGGAAGGGGGCCCTAGCTTGCTTCCCTGCCAGGCAATCTCTACACACTTGTAGTGGTTTATCTAGGACAGGTAGGCCTACTACCAGCTTCTTAACTCCCATAGTTCTTAGATAATCAAAGTTGATGTGGCCTAACCTGCCATGCCACATCCATACTTCATTGTCTGAGGTACCCATCAGACATTTTGGAACACCAATTCTCAAAGGAATCTTGTATAGTCTATTCTTTGATCTTTCTACTTTCATCAACAACCTGCCATTACTTTCATTCAGCCATAAGTACTCTCCTTTCATCTTTACCTCACAACCGCCCTCTGTTGCTTGACCCAAGCTGATAATGTTACTTTTCAACATGGGTATATAGTAGACCTCACTTAGGACTCTTTGTTCACCATTTTTGCATTCTAGCACTACTGACCCCCGTCCCCCAATCACCACAGTGGAACCATCACCAAATTTAATACTCCCTCCAACATTTGTATCTAGATTTGCAAAGACAGATTTGTTACCTGTCATGTGGTTCGACGCCCCATTGTCTAGGTACCAGATGCTGGAATCTTGGTCTTCTTGTTCAAAGTTGGTGGGATGGACTTTGGATTCATTTAGAAACACCATTTCTTTCGGGTTCAGGTCGTGGATGGTCATGAGTAAAGCCGGTTCTTCCTCCACGGTCTGAGTCAAATTTGCCTCTGAATCTTTACTTTTAAGTGGGCATTCAGGGGCATAATGACCATGCTCATCACATTTGAAGCAGTGAATCCGTGACTTATCTTTCGGTTGCCGTTCTTTCTTGGCTTTAGACCTCCAATGTTCCTTTTCTCTTTCTCTCGATCCTTCACTTCCTTAGTTAGGTTTAAAACTCCTCTCAGATTTCCCTGAGTTTTTCGCCTTTGAATCAAGATTCTTCTTCTTCGCTTGCCATTCGGAGTATGTTAACAGCAACTGTCCCTCTTTTGATTGAGGGGCCTTTGCTTTCATTCCGGTCCTTTCTTCAAATCCCTTCAACCGCCTAATGGCTTCCGGAAGAAGTAGAGTGTCCAGGTCTACAAATTGCTCTATTGAGGCAACAATGTGTAGGAATCTATCTGGCACAGAGTCGAGTAGCTTTCGAACCTGGGCCGACTCCTTTAATGGTTCCCCGAGTTCTCTTGCTTTTGATGCTATTACTGACAATCTTGCAGCGAAATCATCAATGGTTTCTCCTTCCTTCATCTTGAGATTTTCGAACTCGTTGCGCACTGTTTGCAGTCGTGCTTTCTTCACCCTGTCTACCCCAACGAACCTTGTCTTTAGGGATTTCCATATATCTTTGGCACTTTGAAGGCTCGCGACCTGTAACACGAAATCCTCCGGCATCGCCTGAAACAAATAGGCTATTGCCTGATTGTTCTTCTTGGGATCTATCGTAGCTCCCTCTGCCGGTTCAATCACTTCCCACAGCCCGTGCACATTGAAGATTACCTTCAATTTTACCGCCCAAATCGAGTAATTTGTTGCGGTGAGCATCGGGCACTGCAATGGAATCGTGACATTGTCGCGGATCGTTACCACTTGGTTGTTCTGTGCTGCCATCTTTCCCTGGTTTCGAATCGAGATCCAGTCCTTCGAATCTTGATTCTTTCGTTTCTTGAGGATTAATCGACTCGATCCTTTGAATCACCTGAGTTCAGTGGGTTCTTCTTCCACCTGAAGCTCTGATACCACCTGAAGAACAGGTATCAGAACGAAGAACACAAAACTCTTATTAAGCTTCAAGAACGATTACAATGAAATCAGTGAAGAAGAAAGTATGTATGTATCTTCTATCCAACTAACTAGAACTCCTTTTATACTAATCTTGTCTAACAACCTTTAACAACCATTAGTAGAAAATATACAAACTAACCCCTTACATTTTACAAACTTTACAAACTAAACCCAAACTTAAACACAACATCATGAGATTTTGCAGAATTAATCCAACATATTAAACGTTATTTATTAATAAGAAACTAATGAAATAAAAAATGATGAATGTGAAAACCATTTATAAGGAAGAGTGGTGGGATGTAAAAATTAATATGACGCTGAGTGAAATATAAAATATAAGTAGTATGTCTAATCGTTCATAAAAAAAGTTCAATCAGAAGCATGATTCATTCGTACTTCTTTGCATTGACTTTGAGAACTGTAAATTAAATTGATTTTATTTTATTTTTAAGTAACTTAAGTATAAGCAATTTGTAAAATAATAATGAGCCCTCTCAATTATATAGTTCATGTCCTTACAATACCATAGGATTCTTTTCCGTAAGTACCACTGTGACCACATATGTAATATGAAAACGAATGTGATAACACAAAACATTAACATGTGAAAATAATGTCGGTTGTTGTCTTGTCGTAATTATGGAACATGTAATGTTGTTCTTTAAGTTTTGAAACATACGAAAAACAATTTCTCGTGTTATTTAGTTTCACTTACCGTTTTCATTATTAATGAATTGTATAGATAATTAGAGTTTTGGGTTGTTATAACCCGTGTAATAAAAGATCATGTTGTTTAGGTTCACATGTTAACCTGTTTAATAAAATACGTTGTGTTTAACTAGTTAACCCCCATTAGTATTAAAAAAATAATTTAAAAGTATATTTTATAAGATCTCTGCTTAACTCATTTATAATATGCCAACCTGTTATGTCCCGACAAACCATGTACCTTATTTACAGTGGCGGATCTAGAAATATATTTCAGGGGTAACGTAATTTAAATTTTTTTATTGTACATTAATATAAATAAGTAAAAAACATGATAATAAAAAAAGTTAATGAAATACCTAATTGATCTCAGAATTCACCTCTTCGATTTTTCATAGCTTGAAAACGAAGCATTACATCCTCATTTGTCACTTCATCAAACGTTTCCCTTTCAACCGCACATACTAGAGCATTGTTCAAATATTCCTCCCCCATTCGATTTCGTAAATCCGCCTTGATAAGCTTCAGTTTAGAAAAACATCTTTCAACCGTTGCTGTTGCAACTGGTAAAGTCAATGCTAACTTCAATATCCGATAAAACAAAGGAAAAAATAGATTTTTCCGGTTTCCACCATTAGCCGAGCAAGATGACACATTCCATTCAAGTTTTTAAATCTATCATCTTCTTTTACCGAGTGATAAAACACTTTAAGCTCACCCAAAATACATCCTCTTTCATTCATATTAAAATCAATCGGATACATCTCAGAAAAAGCCACTATCTTAGATATGTCAAACTTTGAAAATCCATTACAAGGATTTAAACCCGACATATTATCTACCAATGTAGTTGATACCTCATTAAATTGATTTCCCAATTCTTGAATTTGCATATCCAAAACCATATTAAAAATCTCAACCTCAAAATGATGTCGATTAGTAATGACATTCTTTCGGTTTCTTGGGTTACCATAACTTTCCATCATATCCAACACCTTAATATGATTTTTTTCACAAAAACAAATCACTTTTTCCAATATAGCATCAAACCCCTTTTGTCTTAAATCATTCAACGCTTGCTTTGTTCCATTTATCAACTTACTCGCTTCTAATAAGTCTTGACTTTTTTTTGAACATGTTTAGATAAAACATTTGTGTGTCCCAAAATATCTTCCATCAAGTGTGCATAAAAAACAAACTCAAGTTTTTTAAAATACGATAAAATACCTTTTGTACAAGTTCGTTGTTGAGTGTTGTCTCCTTCTTTTTTAACATAACGAAGCACGTCAACAACTTCCGGAAATAATTTAAGCACACTTATGATTGTTGCATGATGAGAACCCCATCTTGTATCTCCGGCTCTTACTATGAAACTCTCTTGATTTAATCCTTTTCCGGTCTTAATTTCACCCGAAAGAATTCCTTTCTCCACACTCTTTCTTTTTGCCTCCCGTAACATATCTTTTCGTTTGCAAGAAGCAGAAACCGTATTAACAACCATGTTAAGATAATCATAAAACTCTTTAACACCTTCATGCTTTTTTGCAACCGCCACAATCACTAGTTGTAGTTGATGAGCAAAGCAATGTATGTAATGCGCCGATGGATTATCTTTAATAATCATTGCTTTTAAGCCATTAAACTCTCCTCGCATATTGCTTGCACCATCATAACCTTGACCCCTAACCTGTTTTAAAAATAAACAATTGTAAAATAATAATTAAATTATATTAAAGTTTAATTGTAGAAACTAAAAAGTATAAATTTTAGTACTTACTTGATCAATACTCAGCTGGTTATTTGCTAACAAAGAAAGAATGGCTTCTTTAAGAGTAGAAGAAGTTGTATCTTTCACATGAGCAATTCCAATAAAACTTTCTCTAACAACCCCAAGTTTATCTACATATCTCAAAACTACCGCCATTTGTTCTTTTAAAGATACGTCACTAGACTCATCTACTAACAATCCAAACACATTATCCTTGATTTCTTCACAAATCTTTTTTGTTACCTCTTTCGCAAAGCAATCAATAATCTCCTTTTGTATAGATGGAGCCGTTAATTTATTATTCTTCTTTGCATTTCCTAATGAGTACTTACCAATCTCCGGATTATTCTCACTAACCAACTTTAATACTGAAAGAAAACAACCCTTCGAACGAGATTTCTCCGATTCATCATGACCTCGAAATGGTAAAGTATTTTCTAGGCAAAATCTAGCGCTAATAACAGATCCCAATAATCTATACCAGTTTGCAATTTTTTCTTGATCACTTATCGTATTTAACTTAACATCAATAGATTGTTTTTGTTTCAAGAGTTCATCACATTTTTGCATTGCCTTATTATGATGACTGTTAACTGATCCAACATGGTCTTTTAAGGCACCCGGTTTACTCCAATTACAAAACCCTTCATTTGAACTTGAAAAAGTATCTCTTCCACCTTGATTGCCAACATTTTCTTTAAACAAATAACAATATAAACAATAGGCTTTGTCCACTTTAGTACTATACTCTAACCACGGATATACATCAAACCATTTAACATTAAAACGTCTTTGCCCACTAGAATACTCTTTGAATGGAAATTTATGATTTCGTGGTTGAAAAGCCTTATTAACAAGATAGTGTCTTCTTATGTCATCCATTTGATTAGGATGATAACTAGCAATAGGAGGCCTATCAAAAGGGTCAGACGGAAGATCATTCAAATCAAATCCATTTGGTATCGAAGGAATTGAACCTGAAGGAATTGAACCTGAAGGAATTGAAACCGAGGGAATCGAACTCAAAGGAGTATTTGATCCAATATTATCATCATTGTTAGAACCAATATCTTCCTCTTGAAATTTTCTTTTAAAAAAATTGCCTATAAGAACTTGTTTTTTCATCTTCAAATCCCTAATTTGTAGAAAATAATACAATAATCAATCTTTTATAATATCACAATTCAATCTTAAATCAAACACAATTCAATCTTAAATCAAACACAATACAATAACACAATAATTTCAATTTCAATCTTCTACTCTACTCTAAAAATCTTGCAAATAAATCAAATAACAATACAAATCTTTAATTGTCAATAAAACCTAATTACCTAAACATTAAATCAAATAACCTATAATGCTTCAAAGTTTGAACAATCAAATAGGCAAATAGCAGCAGGTTCGATTTGAGCTTCAAAGTGAAAGATTACCTTCGATTTGAACAAGACGAAAAAGGCTGCAATCGGAGGTGGAGCCGTGGAGGGAGGGGGGAGCCGCAGCCCGCAACTCCGCAAGTGTGGACTGTCGCCTACTCGCCTGGTCGGTGGAGCCGCAAGTCCGCTGGCGGCTGGTGCCTGGTCGCCTGGTCGGGGGAGCCGATTGGGGGTGGCCGCAACCCGCAAGTCCGACTGGGGTCTGTGGAGGCTGGAGCAGTGGAGGGAGGAGGGGGCGACCGGTCGATGTCAATTTGGGGGTGGGGGGGTGGGCCGATTAATTTAGTTTGGGTAAATTGGGTTGGGTTTTAAATTGAATTGGGTTGGGTTTTAAATTGAATTGGGTTGGGTTTTAAATTGAATTGGGCTTTTAATATTAATTGGGTAATTGTATTTTATAATTTAGTTTGGGTAAATTGGGTTGGGTTTTAAATTGAATTGGGTTGGGTTTTAAATTGAATTGGGTTGGGTTTTAAATTGAATTGGGCTTTTAATATTAATTGGGTAATTGTATTTTATAATCTTTTTATAAAAGTTAATACTTTTTATATAATATTAGACTAATTTTATCAAATTTAAAAAATTCTATAAAGTTTTGAGTTTAAAAATATTTTAGGGGTAACGTAAAAAATTCTCAGGGGTAACGTAATATTTTCTTAGGGGTAACGTAAAACCGTGAAAATTTTTTTTTACATAAAAACGTATTTTTTTAACACTACGCGTTAAAAGTTGAGGGGTAGCGGATGCTACCCCTCGACAACATGTAGGTCCGCCCCTGCTTATTTAGATACATGGGTTCACGAGCCATATTCCAAGCATATGATTTTGACGTCTCTGAGTCATGATTGATATTTTAACACAAATAAAATATATCGATCGTGTTTTTAATAAATCAGTTTAATCTCTTAACCATAAGTTACCATATCTAAATTACTATGTATGTATTTTTATGTACTTATACGGACTAGATCCACTAAAATGTCAAGTTTAGCTCATAAAGCAAAATAAAAAAGGAAAAAAATAGACAATTGACATTTAATTGTATCACTTTGAAATAAAATAATGAATTAACAAGATTCGTTTATATTAAAACAAAAACTTTGAAAAGGTAAAAACTTTCTATTTTCATTCGTTGCTAAACATAGTAACATCCTTATCTATGATCAAAATCTCTATATATGTACTTGGTACATGTAGTGAAATAAAGTTTTACTCCATGAAGAAAAAACAGAGATAAACTATTAAAGACACAACTCAGAGACAGAAGTAAAGAACATTAAACTTTCCATCACTTTCTTCTTTAATAAAAAAATAAATATATGAAAATAAGACAGCCAGACAGAAGGTGTAAAACCAGTAACTTTTCAAGATAATCATCTCAAATATGTATATATATACATGCATGTAGGGATGCATCTATGTGTGTGAGTCTAGAGATACACTCTTTCTCACCCCTTCATTTCTCTTTCTTTGACTGAGATTTGTCATCATAAACACTCATTGTTCTTAGATTTTGTTACTGAAATCACTGAATCTTTGGGCTTGTGTGTGGTTCACTCATCTGACCCACAAATCTTGGAGATTTGTTGACATTTTGCAGGTACTTGCTTATCCTCTGTTTTTGTTCTGTTTTATGTGCATTAGGGTTCTAACTTCTAGCCAGATCTTGAATTTGATGCAACCCAAATCATTTTTTCAGTCAATTACGTTGTAGATCTGATTTTAAGAGATGGGTTCACTTCATGTTCTTGTTTATTTGGTCAATTTCTTGTGGATCTTGAAAAACAGTAAAAAAATTAGTTGAATTCATGAGTTCCAGCTGAAATCTTACTTGATTGATCTTCAAGATCCACTTTTTTCCAAGAAAATAAGTAGCAACTGATTGAATTGGTTGCTAATCAAAGAATTACAGTAAAAATGATGAGATAAATCAAACAATCATCAATCTTCAATGGTTTGTGAGAACCTGAGGTCTGTTTCTTATGTAATACTCCAATCTGCATTCAATCTCAGTGGGCACAAACATTTAGGACCCTACAGGATTATCTTTTTCCTGGAATTTGGGCCCAAAATTCATGTGATTTGTTCATAAAGTTGAATCTGACATCGACATCTGCTAACTAAAAGTCAGTAATAGTGAAGTAGTTGCCACCAGATCTTGAAAATTTTCCAAATTTTCCATTTATTAATCATTAAAACTTTTTACCATCAGATCTACACTGATATGCTGACTTCAATATGCAGTTTATTTTACATTTATTAGTACACCCATGAGCTAGATCTGTCCTTAAATTCAAGAACACAGTTTCCATATTTAGTAAGTTCTGAGATCTAGGTCTGTTGCAGAAATCTGTGTTCTTTATCTTTTTATTTTAAACTAAACATTTGTTTAGATCATATGTGTTTAATTTGAATCTAAAACAGCTATTATTGTTTGTGGGTGTTCTTGTATTAGATTAAAGTTTGGATCTTGATTAGATCTAAGTTAATATCTCATTTCTATATTTGGATCTTGAATAATTAAGTGGATCCCACAATTACTAGTTTCGATCTGCGTTTAGTTTGATTTGAATGCTGTGATTAACATGATTTTGACTTGATTTTGTGAGCAGAGGTTGCAAACCATAAGGGAAAATGAAGCTAAAAGATGATGATAAGCATGATAAGCCCGCGAAGCCGAGTGATAAAAGCTCAAAGGTCCCAATGGGGATAATGTTTGTTGTTTTATGCGGCTTTTCGTTTTATCTTGGTGGGATCTTCTGCTCTGAAAAGAATGGATTCAACAGAAGTGAGGAAATTGTGAAATCGGTTGAATCTCCTAGAAAGTCTGTTTCTACTCCGGTCCAAGTGAAATCGGTCTCTTTCCCCCAATGCAGTGCTGATTTTCAAGACTACACGCCCTGCACCGATCCTAAGGTATTTTTTTCTGCTCGAAACTGGTCATTTTTACTACGGGTCGAAACGGGTTGAGATTGATCTGTAAATTTTTCTTTGTTAGTTATTGTTTTAATATATTAAACTACAAATTACAGTAATAGTATGAATATCTGAAGTGATTAAAAAAGCTGTTTACATTAAACATAGACCTTAACAGGATGGATCCATTTGATAATTTCTCTACTTAGCTAACAGTTTTGATTTGAATTTTATTAGCTGAACCTTGTGATCTAGCCAATTATAGATCAACGCGTTCATAGCTAAAATGGGTCAAAAGACTCAAAACTGTAATCTCTTTTTAGCTAAACTTTTTAATCTAGCCCAATACAGATCGACCCGTTCATAGCTAAATGGGTCAAAATTTTCAAAAAAATATATTTATGTTTTTGGCTAAACTTATTGATCTAGCCCATTACAGATCAACCCTTTAATAGCTAAACGGGTTAAAACTATAATCTTTATGAAAATCATAATATGGCGCGCTTAACCGCATGTGTTTAATGTTTTACACGAACAGAGATGGATGAAATACGGACGCCACAGGCTTACATTTATGGAACGCCACTGTCCAGCGGCATTCGACCGTAAAGAGTGTCTAGTACCCCACCTGATGGCTACAAGGAGCCTATCAGATGGCCAAAAAGCAAAGACCAATGTTGGTACAGGTAAAGATTCAATCTTTATCAATCTTTATACTCTTTCTTTGTTAATCCTTCAATCAAAATGCAATCTTGTTCATAAAGTCATAAACTTCTGCTAAAATGTGATCAAATTGTACTTCAGGAATGTCCCATATGACTGGATCAACAAACAGAAATCTAACCAACATTGGTTAAGGAAAGAAGGGGAGAAGTTTTACTTCCCAGGTGGTGGTACTATGTTTCCCAATGGTGTTAGTGCTTATGTTGATCTGATGCAAAACCTGATCCCCGGGATGAAAGACGGGACTATTCGTACCGCCATTGATACTGGTTGCGGGGTGAGTTTACATAGATCGAATTCGTTGTCATCACTTGTTTTGGATCACAGATCTTTAACCTTTTTTGTTATCTTCAGGTTGCTAGTTGGGGAGGTGACTTGCTGGACCGCGGGATTCTTACAGTTTCTCTTGCACCGAGAGATAACCACGAGGCCCAAGTTCAGTTTGCACTAGAACGTGGGATTCCCGCGATTCTTGGAATCATATCGACCCAACGTCTTCCGTTCCCTTCGAATTCGTTCGATATGGCTCATTGCTCTAGGTGTTTGATCCCATGGACAGAATTTGGTACTTTTCTTGAACTTTTGATACCATGAGTCCATAAGAGTGTGTTGTCATTAAATTTGCTGCACTTTTGTTTGAGGTTTATAGGATCACTGCTAGTGATTAATGAAATGTGTTAATGATGTACAGGTGGAATTTACCTTCTTGAAGTACACCGAATCCTCCGTCCAGGAGGCTTTTGGGTCCTATCGGGCCCTCCGGTGAACTACGAGAACCGATGGAGAGGCTGGAACACGACAATCGAAGAACAAAAGTCGGATTACGAGAAGCTACAAGAGCTTCTAACTTCAATGTGCTTCAAGTTATACAACAAGAAAGATGATATTGCAGTGTGGCAGAAGTCCTCAGACAACAGCTGCTACAAACAGCTCGATACTCCCGACAGCTACCCACCAAAGTGTGATGATGGGACCGAGCCTGACTCAGGATGGTACACCCCGTTGAGGCCTTGTGTCGTTGTTCCCGACCCGAAAAACAAGAAATCAAGCTTGAAAGCGGTTGCAAAATGGCCTGAGAGATTGCACGTGGCTCCAGAACGGGTTGCTGATGTTCGTGGTGGAAGTGATGGTGCGTTCAAACACGATGATAGCAAGTGGAAGAGTCGCGTGAAGCACTACAAGAAGCTGCTTCCGGCTCTTGGTACTGACAAGATCCGAAATGTAATGGATATGAACACTGTTTATGGTGGTTTCGCTGCAGCTTTAGTCGAGGACCCACTTTGGGTCATGAATGTGGTCTCTTCGTATGCTCCGAATACACTTCCAGTGGTTTTCGATAGGGGTCTTATCGGCACTTTCCATGATTGGTAAGTTTGTTGACTATCTACAATATAATATTTCGTGGGTTAAACCTGTTATGGTTAGGATTATGTCTTTATAAATAATCGTGTACTTTGTTTCACGCGCGGTACACATAGAAACTTACAAACCTTTAGTTTATATGTGAACTCACTTGTTTGCTCTTTTGTTAGGTGCGAGGCGTTTTCAACATATCCTCGAACATACGATCTCCTTCATGTAGACGGCCTCTTCACAACCGAAAGCCATAGGTATGTGATCATAATCAACTTCTTTCTCCAACTGATTGCTTTTAGTCAAACAAATTCAGTTGACTTTTCAACAAATCTAACTGTTTGCACATAGGAAGCAAAGTATGTGATTGGAAAGAAAGGATTGATAGTTTGACTTTAACTTTGACTTAATGTGATATCTATCATGCAAATCTGGTCAGTTTCCAATATTTGACTTTGACATTTGACTTTTGGGTGTAGGTGTGACATGAAATACGTGTTATTGGAAATGGATCGGATCTTGAGACCAAACGGGTACGCGATCATTAGGGAATCGAGCTACTTTGTAGACGCGATTGCAACAATAGCGAAAGGAATGAAATGGGGTTGTCACAAAGAATCCACTGAGTATGATATCGAGACCGAAAAGGTTCTGATCTGCCAAAAGAAACTTTGGTACGCGAAGCAGAGCTCGTAGATGACCTCATAAAGTTATTATTTTGCATCACACAACACGAATTGATTCGCAAACGTTCGATTTTTATTCGATACTATAATCTTTGATGAACAACATGAGAAAAGATAGTTGCATTATAGTTTTGTTGTTGTAATGATATTTTAAATTTATTTAATTTTATTATTTTTGTAAGGTAAAGGAAGAACTTGTAGCAAGAAATCTTCCTTTTCCATGTTGCAACAATAGTGAGCTTACATTTATATAAAGTAATGTACAACTTTCATAACATGGAGTGCAAGTTATATTGAGCTATTTACAACTCTTATAGCATGGAATACAACTTTCATTGCATGATGTACAAGTTAGAATATGACCCTATCTTGGCTCCTTCCAACCAATGGGTCTTGATCCCAAGACAATGTGGTCCAAACTAGTAGATGATTCTTAGCTTTGGATGTCTTCATTTGGTATCTTTGTTTTCAAGACAGGTATTAAGACACCTTCAATTATAAATCAACAGATTTCTATACGACACTATACAGCATACACGTCGTATAGGTGGGTCGTGTAGACCTATATGAGGCGTATAACCCATTTGATAGCCCTTAAATTTTTTCTCGTAGTCAGTGTCGAAACTTGCTATACGCGTCGTATAGCCCTATATGGGTCGTATAATTATATGGGGTGTATAAGCCTGTAACATCCCTCTTAAAAATTTCTCATTTTAGTGAATTCGACCCTATACGCCGCGTATAATGCTATACAAGACGTATAGGGGTGTCAATTTATAATATTGGATGTCTTTATATTAGAACTAGGTTAATACCCTGTGTATTATACAAATTGAATAAATAAAATATTAAATAATTATTAACAAAAATTAATGACTTATAAACGGTCTTTTGATATAAGATATGATTGACATTACGTACAAGTGATAAAAGACCAATGTCATTTTTAAACTTTTGTTAAACTTTTTTTTTGTTTTTCTCAAAAAAAGTTGGTTTTTAAATAAACTGTTTCAAAATAAACCGTTTTTAAAAAAGTGTTATTTTCAATAATTTCTTTAAACTTTGAATTTTAATTATTTTTGTTTCATACAAATTTTATTTTTTAGAATACAAAGTTTTCAAAATATATTGTTTTTTTTAAATTGATATTTTTTAGAAAATATCTTATTTTATAAAATGTTATTTCTTTAGAAATTGCATTTGTAGAACGATCTTTTTTTAATTTAATAAAATATTTGATATGAAAAAAGTTTAAATAATACTATTAGTAGTTAATGTGATATTTATTAGAAAAGAACAACATAAAAATAAAATTTGAAAGAACTAGAATTATGCCATATGGTTTTCAAAAACAATTTTTTATTAGTATAGATAGATCTTTATACATTTAATAGTTGTGCATTAAACGATAGACAGGTTCTTGTGAAAAAGTAAAATTGGGCCTCTTAGATTTATATATGGTAATGCAATAAAAGTCGGGGTCCTAAATCAATGGGTACAAACCGCTTGGTGCAACTTAATAAAATTCATAATAGAATATTAATAATTGAATGGTGAAATACCTAATAAAAAGTTGGCAGGCCCATCATGAATAAAAGCCTTTAAATATACTAATTCAGAACCCCATGCTATTTAAATTAAACCAAATTGACAAATAAAATAAGTGTTTTAGCGTAAGCACAAGTGTGACCGTCCAAACATGACATATAAAGAACTCAAGCTTTAGATATTTAGAAAATCACATAAAATGATATATTTTTATAACGACAAAGATGATTTTATTTTAAACCAAAACTAGCAATGAGGTAGATGAAATTCCGGTCGTATGTTACTTGCTATAAATGTAACACTAAACAAGACAAAGACTACCAACACGTAATTGTTAAACTTCTCCTATGTTTTGTAGAAACACAAAAGGTTTAATCGGACAAAACACAAGTTCAAAAAACAAAGTATATTTTTGTGTGTGTGAAAATGGTGAACCGGAAGAGAAGTTTAAAAAAAAAAAGGCACTCTAACAAGATAAAACATGATACACATGAAACTTAATATACACTTGACAAGGACATGATTACTTTATATTTCTTCTACTTTAATTATGATTCTCTATCACCATGTAATCAATAAGCATATTTTAAAATTTGTTGACTATGTAAACAATTAGGGTATGATAATTCTTTACAGTTGATAACAAGAATAATTTCGTTTTCTTATCATCATACATGTTACACCTACACATTTCATCATTTTAACCGTGACAAACAATGTACTAGGATTTTCTTAGAAAACACCTATTAGTAACATCTTTATAAGGTTTGAACTGTGCCCAAATAGCTACGTACTTACAAAATTGCATTAAACATGGAGTCACTGGCGGAGGTTAGTGGAGACCGGGGGGGGGGGGGGGGGGTTCTCCATTCTTTTTTCGTCGATAGTGTTAAATCTTAGTTCGGTAGTGTAAACTTTTGTCCCGGTAGTGTAAATTTTTATAAATATCAAGTTCGCCCCCTCTAAAAAAATTTAATTTTGCCCCCGCCCCCTCTACGGTTTTGTTCAAGCTTCGTCGCTGCATGGAGTTAATGGTTAAATGACATCATGTTAATACATGAAAATAGAGTAATTGCCTGAAATATACTCACATGTCTTATAACTATAATTATATAATATACGTTGAGATGCAAATAAACGTGTAAGTAAACCAAAAATTAGGATCTTTACTATTTTATTTTACATATTATATCAGACAGAATGAAGAAAGTTATACTAAGAGACCAAAATTAATAATAAGTGTACGAACAACTGGACTTTGTTAATAAATAAATTTATAAATTAACACAATTAAATGTTAAGTATGACTTAAAAGGGGGTTAAATAGGTGGGGGTTGAATCCAATGATAAAAACATTTAAAGTTAAATTAATAAATCACTTTTTGAAATTAAAGGTTTGAGCCCCTCTGAAATGTTTTGGTATAAATTGTTTGTAGTGTAAGTATGGGTTGACGTTCTAAGACAGGAAACATAGTTTACATTTTTTACTTTCTCTTCTCATCATTGTATATATACACATTTATCAAAATGTAAACACCTAATGCATATTGTACAAGTCATCAGCCACTTGTGTATTCTTCTCAAACCGTAAGGTTGTTTCTCAAGTTTGAAGTTCAATTTTTTTTTACTTTTTAATATCTCAAGTTTAACTATGTATACACCTCACATCCTAGGCTTATCTATACGACTATACCTACTCATGTTTTTTTCCTCTTATAAGTTTTAAATTTTTATGTTTTATAAATTTTGAATAGATCATTCCGATGGTCTTTATACTACGATATAACGTTTATTTAAAACGAAGTTATGCGTCATAGTTTACAAGTTATTAAAATATAAGCGTACCATCTGTATAAATTGATTCAATTTTTAATGTTTTTTAGTACCTTTTTTTCCTTTTCTCACACAATTATTAAAATATGATTTTTACAAATCATGAATTCGTACATGCTTATGGTTATCGCGCCATTTTCCTATTACAAAATGCTTATTTTAATCAGTTTTCCGATTTGAATTTTGTAACAGTTTTGTTGTTTACATAACCTTCTGACTATTATTAATGGCATCTTCACAACACACGGGTTTGCGTCAAGTTTGTTTTTTTATATAAAGTTTTGAAATCAATAATGTCCAAGTTTCATTTTAATTTTTATATATGTTATCTACATAATCAACGCCCCCTTCAACGTGCGAGTTCTCAGTGATTTTTTGGCGTTACTCTTTACATGGTGTTACATCCACGCATAACGCCGTGTTTCATCTTTTTTATATAAATTTTTGAATGTTATAAACAACATGCATGTTTCATTTATCGTAAATAAATATCGCATATATTATTAACGCCTCCTTCAATGTGTGAGTTCACGAAAACGTCGCATTTGTTTTTTTCATGGTTTCACATTTCCATCGCAAAGTGGAGGTGTTAATACTAGTTTGTTTAAATATCAAATGATATGATCTCCTTCATTATTCTATAAAATTATTATCCTAGAATTAAGAATATTTTTCAACATTAATAATATTGTTATATTTTAAATAAATAACATTTTTAGAATGTTTGATGAACCCTAGATTACAAAGATAACTACAAAATATTACTGTAATATAACTACAAAATATTATTGTAATACGTCTAACTCAACTACAATGATGCTCCCATCATTGGTGCCATAGTGTGATGCGTATAGCTTCATCGTTATAGTGAGTTTTAACAAACACAACCACCTCCCCATTATGCTTCTTAGTTATATTAAGCATTAATCCCTCTACCATTTTCTATTGCCAGTTGTTAACAACTTAATAACAATCAAAATGATAATTTGTGGTTACAATTTTTTTATTGACTTTCTCCGGTATATGCAAATCACCATCGTAAGCTGTCTCCGATAATCATAAAACTCTAACCTACATTAATTAAACGAAACATCCCCTAAAATCTAGGTAATAAGTGATTTCTAATCACAAATACCACCTATACTTTCACTAACCTTATTGAGATATATAGTTGTGTTAAAGACTTTTGTAATATACGTATTTGTTTTTTATTTAATTTTTTCAATAATTATATATTGATTTTTTAATTTACGTCATAACGCACTGAGCCGATACTAACTAAAATCAAATTCTCAAAAATTATGCAACAGTCGTACCGACGTAACGCACGAACATTTCCACCAGTGTATGTTTATATATATATATATATATATATATATAATATATATAAGTTATTTAATACTAACAATACTAAGTTTTTTAATGAGGGTTTTACATATTTCCACTTCTTAATACCATAAAATTACATATTTTTTCAAGTTAAAAATCAATTACATATTTTCTCTTTCTCAAACATATATGTTACAAGGGACTTTTACATATGTTTTATTATTTATAATTATCTAAGTCTTTTGACAATTATGTTTTGAATTTGGTGATATAACTTTAATTATCATTTATTGTCGTTTGAAATGAAGTTTTAAAATAGATGTAATTTTGTTGTTTCTATCAATATAAAAGACTTAAACTTTAAAAAAATATATAATTGATGTTCTTAGAAAGCAAAATATGTAAAAATACTTTAGTGAAAATAATTTTTTAGCTTGAGTAATATATAATTAGTAACTTTATATGTAATATATATGTTTTAGAAAAAAAATGTAATTAACTTTTTAACTTGAGTAACTATATAATTAGTAACCTTATGAAAGAAGTAAATGTCCCTTTTTAAACAAACAAATTTACTGACGAGACGACTCGATTCGACTCGGCTCGTACATTAACAAACCGAACCTAAACTCACACGTTAAGCTCGTTAACAAAAACAACCAGCTTAACTTGATTCGTTCACAACCTTAATTAAAATTCCACATCTAAATATTTATATCGTCATCAGGGGCGTCTCAACGTTTTTAGAGGCCTAAAGCGAAGATGAAATCGGATGCCTTTTAAAACTTTATTTTTAAAAACTCTCATGTTTTGAAGCACAAGCACTAGTTGATTCATGATTCCTAAATCAGTTAATTCAAAGCAAATCCTAATTGATTCAATCATTTTATATTCTAGTAAACTATAACAAGTAAAATGCTAAAACAAATAAACAATTAGCAATATGCAAATCAAATAAAAAGAAGCATATACAAAACTAAAACAAATTAAAAACAATTATCAATTAACAACTTGTCCCTAGGACAAAAAATTAAAGAAAAACAATAAGCAATACATTAAGCAAATTATTTTTTTAGGGAGAGAATGAATCAATCAGAGAACCCGTTTAGCCTAGTACTTAATCGTGAGTCTGTTACTACACTAGATGTCCAGATGAAATCAAAGTTTAAAGACTTCTTAATTGCAACGAAATCAAAGAAGCAAATCGTGACTCCACCGGATGAAATTAGAGAAGCAAATGAAAATGGTGGGGGGGGGGGGGGGTTCTTATTCGTGATTCCAGTGAAGAAATTAAAGTTTTGAGTGGCTCGGTTCGCTTGGGGCAAGAAAAATCATAAGCAAATCATGGCTGCGCGGTTGTTCATCTTAACCATTTGGCTTTGTTCTTCTCTTCCTTTCAACTCCCCCACTCCAACTCCCAATCAGGAATTCACCAATAGCCTGTGTTGAAGATATACGACCTGCCGACCTAGGTTTTCTTCTTTCTTTCATTCATTCTGTTTTTTTAATTTAGTTTATTTTGGGCTTAGATCGAGAATGAGCTACACAATAAAATTTATTTTTTGGTGGCCTATTAGAATAAATTGGCCTAAAGCTCCAGCTTATTTTTTTAAGGAGACGCCCTTGATCGTCATATCGACCATAAAACACACGAACATACACAAAAACAACATAATGGTTTTAGAATAAGATTTTACGTTACTTACCGTACGCGTTACCCATGATCCAACAATCATAAAGCAATGAAAAAACTTCGAGTTATTGTGCTTGTAATGATTCGGTGGTGGCGTCCCCATCATATCTCCCCTACGTCACACATACAATACATACACCCCACGTGTATCTATCCATCAACACACACACACACACATACATATAATGCTCTCAATCCACCATAATTAGGTTTAAGTTTGGGTTTCTTCCCCAACAATCAATCAATCAATCACATCAATCGTTAGTGATCGGTGGGTGGGGGGTGTATTCTCATCTCTCTATCTCATATTTCATCAGCTCTTGTGGCTACCCTAGGGTTGTTATGCGGTGTACCCTAAAGGTATCTGTGGTTATCGTTTTCCGATTTTTGATTGTGTGTTTTGAGTGATTGAATCGTGTGCGATTGGTTTGTTTGGTGGTTGATCTGTTGAAGCCAGATCTGGATTGATTCCGTGTTTGTTTCGATTGGATTTGTAGATCTGGTGTTAGGGTTTCGATTTTTTGTTCGATTTGTGCTGTTTGGAATTATGATCTTGTTTTGATGGTATGTGGATTGATGGATTCGACATTATGATGATGTAAAGTGATCTGTGATTGGAGACGTGATCGTGATCTGTTAATGGTTACATCTTTCGTAATATTTTGCATCCACTTGACGGTTTCGATTTACTTTAAGATGTTACATACTTACATTTATGATTTACGTCTATGATATTGTTTATCGATAGATTTGCCAGAACAGTTATGGATAGATTTGGTAGAACAATTATGGAGATTAGGATTCTGTTATTTTAGGTTAAGATATTTTGGATGTTTTCTTTTTGCTGTAAATTTGGTAATTGAGTGTTATTATTAATGTTTCTTTGCTAGCTTTAAATCTTTAATATATGGAAATAATTTGATCTCGTTTATTTAGAGGTGACTAGGTGTAGGTTTCCAGAATTATGACAGTTTGTTCATGGCTCTTTCCGATTTAAATGTCTCTTATACTTGTCTTTTGCATTCAATCTACATTGCCTTTGAAACTTATAAAGAGATCTGTGTTTGGATTATGCTTGTGAGCTTGGTTACCCCTTGCAACTGTAACTCTTTTATCCCTTTTCTTTTTATAGTGCTGCTATCTTGTTGCCTACTCGAATGCCTCATATGTCGCTTTGATTTACTATAGGGTTGAACTTTACCTTTTAATTAATTTGTCGTGAGTTTTAACAATGAAAACATGTAAATGGAAATAAAAGTAAAAGATCATGCCAAGTATTTGTTATGTGCTTCTTTGAGCCAATGTTCATCTCCCATTTGTTTTTGTGTCCTAGGTTGTTACCACATTGTTTAATTTGTCTCTGGTCAGTCATATATGGAAGAAAATTAAAACAAATATTCTTGAATTTAATCTAGCATTCTTGTAAAACTGATATTTGTTTTGCAAACTGAATATGACTTTGTATAATTGTGTAGTATATGCTTTCCATTATATATTTCAGCTAAACTAATATATTTTGTCAGTTTGTAAAGGTTATAATCCCTTTTGAAACATGGAGCAAGTGCACCCCGGCTCAGATTACTTTCAGAATCAGGTTTTCTCATTCCAGAAAGTTCTCGATTGGCGTTCTCTCATTCCCAGATGTTTCCCACTTTTTTCCATTGTTAACTGCACCTAGTGAGCATCTTGTGTACACAAACAATTAAACAGGCGTAATGCAAGTTTTTTATGAGATAGGTGTTGGATCTTTTAGTGAACATTGAGAAGTAAGTTTTTCTTTTAAATAAAACTTATTAGGCAAGTTCTGTATTGTAATTTAGTTTCACCAATATTAAAGTGTTCGTCTTGTTTGTACTGATGCTCAGTGCACTGCCGATACAATAGTCTCTTCAAAAAGTTTAAGACCATCTGCTGAGGTAACTGCTTTATTAGTCAAATTATATGTAATTCCTGTTATCCTTTTTCTTTCATGTAGATTCTAACACCTATCTTTGCTCTCGCAATGCAGGGCTGAATTTTGCATGTGATGAAGACTTTTTCATACACCTTTAATTACTAGATGAATTATGTTATTTGCAACACTCGTTCTTTCTGATGGTTACTAGTCAGATTAACAAAAATATATCGGATGAAGATTTTGCAACTGAATCCTTATTCTTTCACTGCAAGTTTTCTACTTGTGTAAGCATAATGATGCTTTGCAGATCTCAGTTCTCTTTTCTTTATAAGCCTATTCAATGTCCGGGTGTCATTGATCTGGTGCTCTTTATGAATAAGCTATGAAGCCTGTCCTTCAGAAGCATGCTGTTCCTTTGCTCATGAATCAAGAAAGTTGAGGGTGGATAGTTAATATTATCTAGTTCTATAGTTGTCTAAAGATTTAAGTCTGTTGTTTCTTCTTCTATGTTTGTGTCTTTTTCATAAATAAGTTGCTACAAGCAGTTGCATACCGGAAAATGGAAAGGTGAACTGATTCTTATTTGTGATTTAGACAATAACTTGCGGGAATTTATAATTAAACCACTTTGGCGTGTTCTTTTGCAGGTACAAGATAATCAAGGAAGTTGGTAATGGTAGCTTTGGGGTTGTGTGGCGAGCGTTAAATAAGCAAAATGGTGAAGTGGTAAATTCCCAACCTTTTGGAACTAACCTTAGATCATAAAAAACTTGTCATACGTATATGTGAATATGTGATTGTGTTTCTTAAAGTTGAGTTATTTATTTTACAGGTTGCAATTAAGAAAATGAAGAGGAAGTATTATTCATGGGAAGAGTGCATAAATTTAAGAGAAGTCAAGGTAACATTACTTTTAAATCGTACTCTTCACCATTGTATTGCATGTACCTTACCAAGCTAACCTCGTTTTAATGGCAGTCACTGCGTAAGATGAATCATCCAAATATTGTGAAGCTTAAGGAAGTTGTCAGAGAAAATGACATCTTATACTTTGTGTTTGAGTACATGGAATGCAGTCTATACCAACTTATGAAAGATAGACTGAAGCTTTTCTTTGAAACTGAAATTAAGAACTGGTGCTTTCAAGTGTTTCAAGGTCTTGCGTATATGCATCAACGTGGTTACTTTCATCGTGACCTTAAACCAGGTATTATTATGACTTTTGAACTCATAAACAGATAAAATGTTAATTTTCTGTAGTATCTTCCTACTTTCTGTTGGCTGAATGCTTGCATTTTCTATATCATTCTCCAGAAAACTTTCTTGTTTCCAAGGATGTGATAAAAATAGCTGATTTTGGACTTGCACGTGAAATTGTTTCCCAACCACCTTACACTGAATATGTTTCAACACGCTGGTGAGTGGTCAATCATTTTTATTCCTAAGTCCTATTTGAAAACCGTGACATATTTTTTTGTTCCATATCCAATTCCAATATTAGCTTCCTGCTGTTTAGTTACTGAAATATGTTTTTTTGAAGGTACCGTGCTCCTGAGGTTCTTCTCCAGGCACCAACATATGGTCCTGCAGTTGGTGAGTGTTAAATTATATACGATGCTAGTCTCTTCAGATTTATACAACTTCATGTGGAATATAAGTTTGTTATATTTCTTAATATCAACAGATATGTGGGCAATGGGAGCAATCATGGCTGAATTATTTACACTCAGACCACTTTTCCCAGGTTCAAGGTGTGTGACTGGTTCTCCTTTAAGTAGCATCTGCATTATTACTCTGTTCATTTTAACAGCAGCATCAGTGTTAATGTGTTATTTAGATTTCCTTAAATGTCTTTTTCTCCTTCTATATGATCAAATGTCTCAGAAATGGCCAATCATTCAATGCTTGTGGTTTGATAATTAATTATGGTTGTTGTCTTGAGCTGTTGTCATATTATAGGTTTTACTAAAAAGAAAAATATTTCTTAATGTAGCTACTAGTAAGTTCTGGATCAGTGCAGTCGACACAAAAATGCACTAAAAACCATATAACCAAATTTTAAATAACTTGGTCAAGTGTATTTGTTACATTGTATGCCAATATGATGAAACTTCAAATAGGATTGTGGTTTCTTAACATGATTGTGTCATGTGCTTTATGCGTTTAACCAACCAAGGAACTGGATTCGGAACTCTTTTTTAATCGAATATCTTGCAACTGAACGTTTGGTTATCTTTTCTATCTGCAGTGAAGCAGATGAAATATACAAAATTTGCAGTGTGATAGGCAGCCCAACCGAAAGCTCATGGGCTGAGGGACTTGAGCTCGCAAGTACCATCAACTATATGTTTCCGGAGGTTAGTTTTTTGTATTTAACTTTTGATTCATTAAATTTTCTAACTTTGTTGGATATATGTTTGTTTTAGTGATACTAATTCATGTAGTTAAAAAAATGAAATAATGGAGCATGTTTCTTTACTTTGTCTTAGCAGCTTCGTGGTGTAAATCTTTCTGCATTGATACCCTCTGCGAGCAAGGATGCAGTCAATCTGATTGCAGTAAGCACTGGTTACTATACCTCAAACACATCAATATTTAAAAGCAAAAATTATATTTGTTTTCATTGCATTGCTATGTAGTTACTTTGCTCTTGGGATCCATGTAAGAGGCCAACAGCTGCGGAAGCTCTTCAGCATCCTTTCTTTCAGGTACAAAAATACCCAAATTACTTAACATTGTTTAGTAACAGTGTGTTGTATGAATTAATCTGTAACTGAAAATCATCTAAAAATCTATTTCTTTAAATGTACAGAGCTGTTATTGTGTTCCTCCTTCTCTTCGCCCTAAATCAACTACTATTGCTAGGACACCTCCATCTGGTTTGTTGATTATATTGGTTGTTTATTTTTATTCTTGGTTGAACAAGATGGTAATTAATTAGGTTTATCAGCAGGATTAAGCGGGAGGAAGATTGTGGACCCGAAAAGTGCCAAAAAATATCCTGTGTCTTTGCCCAACCCAAAGCCAGCTGGCAATATTACTTCGTCTGCTAAAGTTCATGCATCTCTCAA
This sequence comes from Flaveria ramosissima, assembly GCA_025215565.1. NCBI lineage: Eukaryota > Viridiplantae > Streptophyta > Magnoliopsida > Asterales > Asteraceae > Flaveria > Flaveria ramosissima. The sequence goes on from CM046036.1 coordinate 5,925,971, forward strand.
TACAGGTAATACTTGCATAATCAATAATGATACTGATAGTTAAGAGGCTGGACTTTTGACCCTTTTATGTATAGTATTTTCAATTCAGCTTGTGTTTTTACTTCTAACGTGTAAAGAATAGCTAAAAACAATTAATAAGTGGCAACTAGTGTAATTTAATGAAAAAAGCCCTGCAAACTAATATAGTTGAACTTTTATTAATAATATAGTTGTTATTAATCATATCAACACACTAGTTGTCTATGTACTAATTAAATCTCGGGATAAAAAGTTTTTTGAGTCAACCTAAATGAACATGTTACTCAAATTCTCAGAACACCATTTTGGCCATCTCTAGCAACTTTTCTTCCCCAGACTCTTGACAAATGGTGTTAGTCTTTTGTTTATACTCATTTGCTGTTTAAAATTTGTTACAGGTGTGCAACGTAGACTGGAAATGAATCGACAGGTGTGTGGGAATTAACAATTACCCATGGAATATGTTACCTCAACTTGTATATATTCTAAGTTGGTGTTGTGGCTTTTAAAGTCTTGTTTTTCTTTGTTTCAGGATGGGGTGAAGGAAAAGACTAATAATAACTCTTCAAGGCTACCAAAATATCAACCACCCATGAAAAACAATCCAAGTAAGAAATTGCTCATTAAACATGCACCAATAAATATATTTCTTCACACACATATATGTATGTAGTATATATGTATATAAATGATGCAAATGCTGGGGTGTAGTGACGAACGTTTGTTTGGTTGTGTTATGTATCAGGGGAATGATTACGGGGAAGGGAGGGGGGAGAGGGAATGCCATCTCGGATACAGCCGATAAGTTGGGAAATATGACCATCGGAGTGGGGAGAGGTGGTGGAACCAGGCATCCACCACCACCGCCAATGAAAGCAGGAGTTGCGGCTGCTGGTAGATCATCAGACTTGTTTACTGGAAGGTCTCAAGTTTATAGCAGTAAAGTGGCTGGATAACATCCTGCTAGGATCTTGCTAAAATATGTTATAATGTGGTTCGTTTTGCAATTCTGCTCGCGACGAAACATCTTGTAGTGTGTGATTAAGAAAGTCATACCTTGTTGGTCTGTCCTGGAGTGAAATAAGCGTTATGGTCTACTCTATGAAGTGTTTTGTCTGTCTGTTGGTCGTGTTTCTGAATCATGAAGTTGATAAGTGTTTCTATAACTAGCGTGTTATGGTCGTCTTGGTCTTCATTAATGTGTTTCTATTTGGTTTATTCTTTCGTAATAAGTTTTGTTTAAACATGATGGATTTTTTTTTGTTTCAGATTGTATGGAAATCACCATACCAGTTGCATGCACAAAAGGGGTGTCTATATTGTTTTTGAAATTTTTAGGTTCAGTTGTGGGTCAAACAATAAGTAATGGTCTTAAATCTTAATAATGTAAATACAAAAAGAATACTATTAATCTGGTTTAAGACTTTAAATTAACAGTTTTTATTGATCAAAAATAGAGTTTATTGGACCCAAAAAAGCTGATAAGAAACGATGATTAAAATCAAAATAGGAAACTCAAGTCAAAATCTGTCACTTCTGTTGCAAGTTAGGCTACCCAAAACTTCTGTTACGATAATATATAACATAATAATATGAGTTGATGAATGATTGACTGGTTTGTAAGTTTTCTTTGGTTTTATGTCAGAGTATTAGGATTTTAACTGTTGAATACTGGTTTGAAGAAAACTATAACGCCGGTTGTAAAAGGTATTATAAACAACATAACTAATGATGGTGCGTGGATAACTTTGGCAAAGAGATGATAGTTTGGGCCTTTGGTTGGGGAGTTCAGTGTGCAGGAGAACCAAACCTAGTTGTTTTTTTTACCAATTGCTATATTTTGTAAACTGTTTTTGTATTTCACAACCCTAATATCACCAACACCCTTAAACCTTACATATGCGAAAGCCTTGTGCATCGTGTTTGCCCTTATCTAATGTGACGTTGAATTTGCATTAGATAAATCACTATATCAAAAGGGTGAATAAATTACCATGATCTGAAACTTGCTTCTGTACCATTAACTAATCAACACCCAACAAACCAGTAAATACAACACTGCAATTTCAACTTACAAACACAATGAAATTCCCAAATAGGGAATAGTAAATCCCACCATTACATATAACATAAAAAGTTTTCGAGGCACAAAAACGCGCCTTAATGTAAAATAATAATAATACCACCCTCGAGAACACCCCCCCCCCCCCCCGATACGATTAGTGAACAATGGCTGTATATGATATTCATACCTCCAATCTTGGGTCTACGTTTTGTTTAAACAAGAAGAGATGATCTTAAACTGTTAAAATGGTTCGGTTAGTTGCTTGTTGTATACTTAAAGGTATTGAGTTTGTATTCTCTCTCGGTTTTGTTCCCACCAAAGTTTTGCATGCACTTCCCCGAACTTCTCACGACTGCTTGAACACAACGAATCATTCAGTATTTCGATAACGAATTGTATAAAAGAAAAATTAGAAATAATATACCTGAATCTAACACGTCGAAGCTCTCTAGTGCCATCTGTTAACTGTCTGATGGTAATATAAACACCAGGTTCATCTTGCTCGACCCACTCGGACTCCATATCACTAGCATTACTGACTGAAACAGAAGCTTCATCTCTAGATGAAGTTGTTGTCCTTGATGCATCCATAGATGACACCTCACCCTTGGGCCCACCCGCCCCGTAAGATTGGGCCCCGCGTTGTAATGTTGATTGCCTCCAAAGTTCCTGTGCCAATCTTTGTTAATTGACGGGTTCATCATTGGGCTTTCCCTTGCTGATCCGAGCCTCGTGTAAGAAGAATCTCTCTGCATAATTTGCAAACCTTAAGCGCGCTTTCTATAAGTATTTATAGAAATGGAAGGAAGATTAATTATTACTCCATCTTCAGAACGAGAAGGCGTGTTTAAAGCTTGACAGTTGAATCTTTGAACATTGTAAAGCTCCATTATTCGGTCATAGTTTTCGCCCCACCATCTCTGAGCTTGCCATTTGTTGAACATTTCTCGGCTTTCATATATCGAATGATTGAAGATATATCAGCATTTGTTTTAGAACTCAGTGTATGTAAATCCAGATAATGAATTAATAATAACATGTTAAATGAAACTACAAGGTAAGTGCTTACATATGGTATGTGGTTAGAAGTTAGTGTACAAACATGATCTTGTAAGTAGGGGTGGCCAAGTTGGATATCAGGTCAAAACAGGTTGGGTTGCTAAAAGTATATTTTGCTTTTATTTTTTTAATATGTTTAGAGTTTTAATATTATATTAAAAATACTTATTTGTAATAGAACTATTAAATTAGGTGGTTTATTGCATTAAAATAAGTTTAGGTAAGGCCTCTTTTCATTACTGACTACCCTCCGACTCTTCTTGACAAGACAAAACATAACCCAAATCAACTCATTTACAAATAACCCGATAATTGCCACCTCTAGATATTATTAAGATATTTAAACGAAAGTGATTTTATAGTTTTAGCTAGTAATAAAGTCTTACTTGAATCGAATCCGTTTAAGGTCATTTCCGCCATTAGGTAATGAAACAAAAGTGATTTGAACACCCGGTTCGACCTGAGCCATCCATTCTTTAGGTTCATCTTCATCCTCCAAAACCAAATGACCAGATTGTCTAGGTGGGTCATAACCTCACTTGTATGATGGGGATCATTGCTAGTAAAGTCCCAAGGAGGAGTAGAACTCGAGCCTCCCGGTCGCATATAAGGGAAGTGAGCCCCTTCAGATACAGCCTCAAAATCCGGGTAACTTCTTTGCCCTTTCTTGTAACTACTAGGTGCTATTGGAGGTTTTCCCTTTGAAGGACCTGAAACTTTCAATACATCTTTGATCTGCACATCATAATTAATCAGTTAAGATTTAGAGTTTAAGTATAAACGAAAATAATCGACTTTATCAAATTTCTTAAGAGTTGAATTTGATTGGATATTGGGGGTCAGGGAGAAACAGACAAAAATTCAATAGTGGGTCCAGTATAGGACACTCGTGTGTCTCTTTTTCCAACATGGTGTCTTGTCTTTTCCTTGAGATATACTCCTACATACATCTTTTTTTGCATGGTGTGATTGGAATAAAAAATCTATCACATTAGTCTTTATAAAATTCTAATCCTAATTGTAGGAGACCAAACTAATTCGTCCCTATAGCCTCAAGTTTAGTGAATTTTGTCTTAGTCATTAGAGACTACACATTTAATAATTTGGATTCTTTCTTATCTATCTTGTCTTCATTAGAAGAGAAGAAGAATCTCAAACCATAAACATAGTACATAAACTGTACCAACTAAAGATTTTGTTAGTTTAAAGTAAAACCATGATAATGGGAATCATGTTACAAGATTTCTTTAAATCTTTTACCCTATATGATATGCTACTAGGTAAGTGTATGGCAAAAATGTTAAAATCTCCATTTAAGACCAGTGTCATCGTTTAAACACCCATTTAAGATCGTTTTAAACCCTTGTTAAGAAAAGTTCCACTTTTTAAATTCGTGTGTAATTAGTGAGGTACATTACTCACACCCTTTAATATATATATTTGTCAGTTGCATGTATCAAAACACGTCCTATACTGCTGTATAGTGCATGTCGGTTCCTCAGAAGTAAATGAAAGAAGGTAAATTATAAAATCTTGAATGTTATATTGTCTATTAGCCTGTAGGAGTAAATGAAAGAAGGTAAATCTATAGGTTGACCCAACAATGAATGTAGCCGCCTGTAGTTATTAATACTGTTTCAACCAACCATTAATTTAGGATTGTGTCTCAATAGTTTCCTGTTAATCTAATATGTGTTTTAGTTGGCAATGGATTTAGTTAAATAAATACTTCTGTTCAAATAAAACACACTTAATAATCTACACCACTTAAAATCCATTTAAATACCCACAATGAGGATTGAACCCACACTACTTAATTGAGAGTAATTTACCAATGTCACAGTGCTTCTTAAAAAAATTTTTAAAGCCAGGTCATCTTCGAAAAATCAGCTAACAAAGAAGAAACGACCCCACTTTCTTGGGCAGTTCAAACATTTATTTAATTATGACAATTTTGGGTATTCAGGCTAATAATTGCACTTAAAAAGAAGTTATTTCAAACTAAATATGGAAAGGCTAAGTTAGAGTAGTGGTTTCATTTTTTTGAACAACTCATTTCTGAACAGATCCCTATATTTTACACCGTCTTCCAAACTGATAATGGAAAAAGTATGTGGGCCTCCTTCTAATTCTAAAGTAGATATGGCCATAGCTTTCTAGTAAGAAACAACTCTTTAGTTAAATTAGAACCAGAATTCCCAAACAGTTACATTGTCAATGAAATGAATGTACATTGTACCATGACCTTAATAACTTCCTAAACCGTTAAAAAAAAATCTCTTTAGAACCCAATCGAAACTTTACAGATAAAATAAAATACTGGTTGGGTTCCTCTGACGAGATTTTATGCATATTACTACTTTTAATGTTCATGTACACATGTATAAATACTCATTTTAGGTGGTATCAAACTACAGTAACTGTCACAAGCATGGTCTGAGCAAGATTTTGTTTTGTTTGAAGAAGCAGGTTAAAGATGCAATAAAGAATGCTTGCAAGCAGAAAAAGCAAAGAGACCACTGCTGGTAGTAGGAGAGCAATTAGCCACATAGAATGAGGACAGTATTGTAATTCTCACACACACACTATGTGTGTATATGGTGTGTGTAGGATAGAGAGAATTGGGGGAGGGAAACTAACCTGCGCCGTGAGGCTTTTGACGGTTTCTTTACTGCTTGGAGGGCCACGCGCTCCCATTTCATCTCCTCCGTCTTCTATCTGTTGCTTCGAACATGTTATACACGTCAGCATCTTCTCCCTTTTCCCTTTTTCCTCCTTCGATCCCTCTCTTTATAAATTTTACAAAATACAAAATTTCTTTTTCCTTAGTTCCACTGCACACCAGAAACATAAAGAATAAAACTTTAGCACCTTTGGAGGTAAATAAGAATCTCTCACTATCAGAATTTCAAGATCCTTAAGCATTAGTTAGAGTGATTATATTGCATTCAAATTAAATTAAATGTTTGGTGTTTTTATGTAATATTGGTTAAAGAAAGAAGATTTCTAATATATTACAATAAACATATCACGAAACTTTCGTAGGGGTATAAAAAAGCCTATCCCAAACTCGAGTAAACTTGGGTTGAGTTTATTTTAACTTAAAAATTCGAACTTAGCTTGTTTTCAAGCTCCATTCGTACAAAAGTTATGCTTCACTCGCTAGTGGTTTTACATATTTGGAAGTGAGTCATTTATTGTTTTTTAATTAACTTTTATGTACATGTAATTATTTTTATATCAAGTTATTATTATATAAGTTAACATAATCACACATATATAATATTTACCACGTAATAGGTTATTTTAAACTCGTCAACATAATAAAACTCTATGCGTAAGCACAAACTGGTGCATTTTAAAAACTCAAACTTTTTATTAAATATACTCTAATTTAACTCAAAATCAGATAATTTCAAATCGATTCATGTTTTTCACAAGCAAATCCATAAGCATAACAAGATAAGAGTTGGTGTTTAATATCTTAATGATAAAATAACAAAAAAAAGCAAACAAAAACAGTATAGCATGATCTATAGTTTTATACCATAGAACATTCATTGGGCCCCACGTGATCCCCAAAATAGAGCAGTATTATGTGGCTTAAGAATAACACCACTAAAAACTTTATACATAATAAGAAAAGAAACAACACCTCTTACAATATTTTCAAGGATTACACTTATTTACGCATGTGAAAATTTTGAATGTACCCTCAAAATTTCATTCTTTTTATAAAGAGGCGGAATAATTTTAAAAGCTATAAGAAATGCTTCGAATCGGGAAAATAAAATCATGCTTGTGTAGGAAAACTTGGACCACATTTTGGTGAGAAACATAAACATTAAATAACACTAAAATATAAACAATTGTACAATATTATTAAACAATTGTACAAGATTAAATCAATAGTTTTAGTTTTCATAGTTCAAATCACAATAGATAAAAATGACAAATTATTGTCACTCGGAAGCATATAAATCAATCTTGTAGTCACAAAAATGTAGCATCATAAATATCATGGATTTATTTCTCAAACGAAAAAACGTTGCATCATAAATATCAATGAAAATTTTAAAAATAACTATATAATATAATATCATTCCAATCATATTATATAATGTAGAAGGAAAAATAAAAAAAATAAAAGTGTGGTATATTTTATATTGCAATAACATGTCTACGTGAAGGACACCATGACTATTAGACGTGAACATTAATCATTAATCATGAATAATATAAACCTAGCGTTTTTACGAATAGAGTGTGTAACAATGTATTCACCAGTAAAATATAATAACTATAACATGTTTATGCGATGATTTTAAAAATAAAATATGTGTACAGCGAGAGTGTGTTCACCGGTAGTAATAATAATAATAACGGGTCTCTTACTTATGCTAGAGATTGGTTACGTGATGATAAAAGAAAAGAAAATTCCAAGGCAACGATTTCTTGGGGCAAAGGAAAAGGAAGAACAGATAAAGAGAAAGTGCAGAGAGCTCACCGGGATCAGAAATCGATTTGCTTTACCGATTTTTAATAAAAACAAGCTTTAATGGCGGATTGCAAGCTTCCATTGCAGTCTCATCTTTCTACAGATCGAAAGTGACGTCTACTCATTTTCAATTTTCGCAAAAACCGAATCGAATCGTCAAATCGTATGAGATTTGCAGCAGATTCGAAGTTATGAAGTTGTAATGACGAATCCGGTTGAAATATTATCTTCAAAAGGATTTGATTCGGAGAATAATTGAGGATTTCGTATCATTATTGTTATTGTAATAATAATTATTATTAATTAATTAATTTCATGATCACTTGGTTTTGCTTTTGTCTGCAGCATCACCATCACTAATGACTGATGAGAACAAATGACATTTGTGTGTGGTGTGTGAGAGAGAGATACTGCAAACAGAATGATGATGACGATGATTCATGAACAATACGCTCAACGCAAATCGTGTGATCGATCAATCGCTTTAGAAGTGTAGAAGATTGTCGAGAGCACTCTAAGTGTTCGACGAATTGACAAACAGACAAATCGAGAACAAATTCATGCATACATTACCTTCGAAAACGACGGAACTTCACAGCAACAGACTCCGTTCTTATCTGTACCTCGTAAACTTATCTTCTCCACCTGCAAATACAAACATAACAACTGATAATCAACGATTCAGTACCAAATCTAGCAGAAAACGCATCAAATCCTTCAAATGTACATCATCGATTAATATCAACATCCAAATTCGAGATAAACAGCATCGTAAACACATCACAGAATCAATTAATCAAAAACTTACAAAAACAAGTATGTGTGCTCACAGTTCTGCTAGATGCTGTGATCTTCTCCGGCGACTGCTCCGGCGATGTGATCGACTAACTCCGGTGATGCTCCGGTGATGTGATCGGAGACGACGGTGATTGGATATGATCTGGTGCGAGTGGTTGTACGTTAAGAATATGTTCTCGAGTGACGAACTAAAAATAGCGAAAGAGACAAGAACAGAGATCCGTGTGTGGTATTTATATAGAGGAAATGAGTTAACGCCGTCTATTTCTTCCGTTTGTTAACGGAGACCGTTTACTAGCCGTTTGTGCTTCTTTTTTTTTCCTTTGGAGAGATACCTCTCTTTACCAGGTTAGGAGTACTTTTGTGGTTAATTAAAAACTATATATTGGTTACTCTAAATAAAATATATGTAAACTATTTTTTTTATATTTGTAGTAGGTCCACAACAATGGTTATTACATCAAGTTTAAATGCTATAAATTTATTTTGTTGTTAAATTCAGTTGAAAGTTATAGACATACCTAATTAGATTTATATTATTTATAACTATTTTGTCATAAATATTGACTGACTTTCTATTCAAAGCATAACTCGTGTTTTACATGAAAAGAAAAAAAAATTACAACAATACTATTATACGAATATAGTTTGTAGTTTTACTATATTACACGAATAACATATGAAACATGACATTTGTGTTGTACATTTAAACACATATGATACGTGATATTGTATCACGTATCAAAATTTCTCTCATAATCACATGTTCCTTACTGGTGAACTCTATTATATAGCAAGAGTAAATCACACATTAGGAATGTTTTCGCGTATCACAAAACCAACTTTTACTATTTAAGGACATTAGATTTTGATAATTTTTCTTTTCTCTAACACATATTTGTTTAAGCATGTATGCATCGTACTTTTATACGTTGTTAAGATTTGTCAATTTACACATGTAGTAGAGTAATCAGTTCGGGTCTTCTCCGACAATATATATCTTTTCTGGAATGCATGGTATAACGAAGTCGTGATGTAATGTTAAAGTTGTATTGTGTTGTCAACAACGCTGCTATATTATATGCTCACAACTACGTGTATATTCTTAGCTTAAACATAAATCAAAGGATATTTGATATTCAATGGTATATGTAGTGTAATGTTTGAAGTTGATAGTAAAATATTATATCTCAACAATGAATACATAGTCATCATATAATTATTAATTGAAACGATCTTCACTTAACCATGAGAGAAACATGATTAAATTATAAATTAATCACCGTTGTTATTTTTATTAACTTCATGTATGATCATTATATTAATAACTAACTAATTGATGTTACTTGATTTCAACTCTATTGTTAATATCATATATTCATCAATTATCATAATTCAACAAATAATCTTACTAATAATAATTACTTCTGGAAAACAATGTTGAGCTATCAGTCTTGGCGTATAAGGCAACTATAGAAGTCTTAAATGTGCTTAATAGTATTGATTGTGAAATTTTGAAGTAAATCCATGAAACAATAAATATTGCATGTTTTATAATCACATATTACATTGTTGCGTAAAAATTAAAACATTCAATGAGAATTACGAGTGAAAAACTTGTACCAATTACATACAAATCGATCTTTTGAAAGAAAACATAGAAAAGAAGAATATATTCTCTTATTATCACTTTAATGCTTTATATGTACATGTACCCGAACTATTTTATACCACAAAAAGACAGTTTACATGTAGAAGGAAACATAACTTCTCGAACATATGTGAATAAAATAATGCATAATGTTATTGCTAAAATTAATGTTGGAGTTAAAGGCATCTTACACGTGTGCTTTTTTTTTTAAATTACAAATATACACATTTAATGTTACTTTTAAATCTATCTTATTAGTTATTACGAGACTATAAACCATTAATCTTATAGAAAGGAACACAACCATATATAAACGTGCACTCGGATAGCATTAGAGTACGAGGCCTTTGGCACGTGCTTCTATTCGTTCAAAATGTCTCATTAACAAAATTTTATATTTTAATACTAAATTATGAATAATAGAAGTTATAACCCAAATATAGCAATTCTCAAAATAGCAATGTAATATATTTGTAAAATTTGCCCTCCCAACACATATTTTATATTTAATACTATATTATGAACAATAGAAGTTATGACCCTCAATATAGCACTTCTTAAAATAGCAATATAATATATTTGTAAAATTTGCCCTTCCAACACATATTTTCGGTCAATGTCACTAGTAAAACTACAAATTAATAACTTAATAATTTATGGCTAAATGAAAATTCTAATGATAAAATAGTATATGTCTCAATCAAATATTGTGAGCTTAAATGTTACGGTAATTAAATGTTACTTTAGAAATAGAGTAGTTGTAAAATATGGAATATGTATTCATGGATAATAAAAAAAACATAATAATTTAACAATTATACTTATATGTATCAAATTATCTCTTTACAAACTAATACTTATTTTTGAACCGGCTTAGGCTAAATGCACCATCCCCTCCTTGAATTTTCATTATATTTATTCCGTAAACATTAAATCGAATGAATTACCTTCTTCTTTTAACATGAAAATGATAATTTACTAAAAAGATAGTACGGCAAGTAAAAATGAAGTGCAGAGAATACGTTTATCACTTACTTTTTAAATCATCTCAAAAGTCCTTTAAGTATTGTCTAATTATCAAGATAGAGAGGGGCAAAAACATATTAGAGTATATATGCAAATGAGATCCATCGAAGGCTAAAGACATTAAGATTGACGATAGATAATAGACATGAAAGAAATAGTGAAAAGGTTGTGTAATTGTTGCTATATGCTTTTTATATTAAAAGTTTATTCCACAAATAAATTTTCCCTGGACGAAATGAAAATAAAATATTTTGAAGAAAAAACGATAAAACATTGGAATAAGATATATGTATGTGTGCATGCATAATGGAAAAAGCTCGATGACATAAAACCTTGTGTACTTGTTATTAAAATTTAAATAATTTTGATGGGAAGGAGCAAAAGAGAACTGTGTGCTTTACAGTCGAATTGTTATGTCCCATCACTTGGATTATATTTACATTTACTTATGCACACGCTTTCACTTACATTGGAATATTTTTAAACTATAATAAAATAAAAGATAACATGTTATGATAATTTTCTGTTAATTTGTTTTCTAAATTTGTTACATCCGGTGTTTCGTTCGAGTGTTAACATACTTTAATTAATTGAAGTATAATTTTCAGTGAAATTTAAAACAGAATTTTTATATATTTATAAAAGTAACAAACTGGTATTTGGAATGCTTTTTCATATATGTTCAATATATGTCATAACATTGATCCTTACAAACTACTATCACACCAATGAATTGATGTTAGTTTCTCAAATGCTCATTACTACTAGCACAACCGTTTTTATAGAAATAGTTGAACATGTATATTCATTCTTATATCTAGATTACAAATGTATCTAGTATAATCTCATTTGTAATATCTTTTAACTGAATTTTAAAAATGCATTTTAGGTGCCAGTGTTATTAAATATTGACTATCTCCTCTTAATACGACCGCTTTTAGAGGCTGTTTATTTCAGTCTCTTAATGATTCAGATGTCTGAATGGTTCAACAATTAATGATTCAGACTGTTTGTTTCGCAAGCAAATATCTGAATGGTACAGACATTTGCTTCTGAATGTTTAAACATTATACTAATATTAAATGGTTAAGATCATTCAACATTAATATAATGCTTAACCATTCAACATTAATATTATGTTTAACCAATCAGAGGCAAATGTCTGAATCATTCAAAACATTACTCGCGAAACAAACAGTTTGAACCATTAAATACTGAACCATTCAAACATTTGAATCACTAAGAGGCTGATTCACATGCTGCCAAACAGTCCCTTAATGATTCAAACTTCTTATTGTTTCAACACTTAATCATTTAAAAATTATCAAACAGTCTCTTAAAAGAAAACTGATATTTACCTACAATTCGAGGCTAGGGAAACAAATATAGACCGATTTACAGGGAATTGAATGCTCTATAAGTAAATATAATAAATCATTGTAACAATATATTTATTTTTAATATAAGAAACCCGACTATGTTATAATCGTAACATTTATAAATGTGTAATGGAGTCAAGATTTTAGGAAAGAAAAAAAAAAGCTCTGTTACCGAACTTGGTATGATTTACGAAATATGATTAGCTGGTAAACCGTGGTTAAAATTATTACCAAAATACTCCATACATCCCTAATTTTACTAGTTATGTGACTGTTTCTACAATCATAAATTTTGGCCGTAAACACCTAGCTTGCTAATAGTAATAACTAGGTTACAACTCATGTATCACATGAGTGAAATAAAAAAAATATATTAAAACCATTAGTTTTATAATATTTTTATTTTCTAGATGTTATTAGCTATTAGTGAAATAAAAATATAATGAGTATTTAAAAGTTATAACATATAATAAAATTAGAAGTTATTACTCTATAATTAAAGATAAAATATGTCTAAAACCATATAATTTATTATGTATTAAAAATTAAAATAATAATATTTATATTTTAGATGTTTAATAGTTTATTTTACTTATTCACAGTAATATCATTTGATATGAGAGAGACAATAAACACAATATAAATATATTTGTTTTAACATATTTAGTAAAAAAGAAAAGTCAAATTGATTTTTTATAAATTTCGTATTTATTATGAGAGATGAGAGGGAAAATGATTTTTTTATATGCTATAATGATGACACGTGTTTTTGATATGTTAGAATGATTAGAATGATGACACATGTCATAAAAAATTTATTATATGTTATAGATTAATAATTAATAAATATATTTTCTTTCATGTAATATTACTATTTGGCTTTTAATGATAACCTTCGAACCAGGGGACATGGATGAGCTATACAATGTTACAGCAATCAATTGACATGTTGAAATTGTTGATTTAACGTTATATGTTTATCTATTTATTTAACAAATCCCAAATAAGTTGATTAAAACATACTTGTGCAGATAATAATCTCTTAGTCTCACTTAAGTTAAAATAATAGTTAACAAACATGAGATGTATCAAATTTTACACTAATTACTATGTACATGATTTAAGAAACTTGTATTTGGTAAGACCAATTATTTAATATTTACTTATACAGCCAAAGACATTTAACTTAATGATACCAAGATATAGTATTGTATCTTTCAAGTGGTAAGTATTCAAGTTTCGTCGTGAATATAACATTGTTAATAACTTTCCCTAATTCTTATTCATAAAAGTGGATGGTATGGAATTGGGAGAGTCCTCTCGCGATGTACTTAGGCAGTATCAACAAAGGGCGACACTGTTCTCGCATTCATGGGCGATGGATGTAAGGTGCCAGGGGCCCGCCCCCCTATTTTTTTCAGTAGAGTTAATTATCGGTTTGGTAGCATAAATTTTTTATATATCAGGTTCGCCCCCCCTAGAAAAAAAATAATTTCACCCCTCACCCCCCTTATAAGAACGCTCAAGCTCCGCCACTGCTCGCACTCCCAATACCCTCTCATCTCGATCTTTCTTCTTGTGCCTCACAAAGCTTCCTTCTTATCAATATGCAACGCTCATACATCCCAATCTCATGTTCCTACGTGGCATTCATCCGGACCTCTCTTACTGAATGTGTGCCGTCCACCAGGGCAGGTGCTGAGGATTTAAGGGCCCAGGCGAGCTAGAAAAATGGGCCCTAAATGGAAAAAATATTTTACCGCCTTTTGTTTTTTAGTATGTTTTAAATTGTTTGTGCGTGATATACTAATTAAATGAGTAAAATGATTTAACCCAAATCATTTTTTGGGTAAAATGAGTTAATTTAAAGTGCGTAATAAGTTTACTTAAAATGTGTAACATATCATATATCTAGAGGACTTTTTTGAAATACACGTATATATAACAAATTTTTAAAAAATTATAGCTACTTGACAGATTGGGTCCTGAACGATCGCTCCTCCCTTAAGCCGGCCCTATCTAGTTGGTTATTTTTCTTATAATCAACTTATCAGATTGTAAGACCATGCGTAATGGGCGTTAAGACCCGTCCTTCACGCCAAAACACACCCTGGCCACCACCCCTGCCGGCGTTACCACAAAAACGCCATTTTGGAGAGAGAGAATCTTCAACCACCGCCCACCCACCGTCCATGCTCGTTGTTCGCATCGTTGTTGTACGAATCGCCGGTGAAGGCTCCGACGAGTGCCGGATATATTGCTTAAATCGACCTCTTCGCCGGTGAAGGCTCCGACGAGTGCCAGATACTGGCGAAGCTTCTAGAAGGCCGATCACTACATAGAGAGATCATATACCGGTCACAGCAGGTTGGGTTAGGTCGCTCCGTTGCTCTGCTCGCTCCGATGATTCTACATACCGGCTGTTGGATTACGAATTGCTAGTTAAGGCTCCGACGAGTGCCGTAAATCACCAACGAAGCCTGCACCGGTGATGGCAGGGGCGGATCCAGCTGTAAGGAGGGGGGAGGCCCCCTAACAACCCATATACATAGAACAAAAGTTTATATTATTTTATCTTTTTAATTTTATTTGAAAATAATAGGATGAAAAAAAGTAGTAAAATAAAAATCATTATTGTATAATGATTGAAGGGGCATTAACCATTACATATGTTTCTAACCAAAAAAACAGTGTTGAATTGACACTGACGTATCAAAAAATACCCCTTAAAAACATTAACCATTACACATGATTTAATATAAAAACAATATAAAACAATAGAAGATATCATGGAACATTGTTTTTGTAGCCTTGATGGACAATGGGAAACACCTTTGGTCACTGACTACCGGCTGTCACCGGTGACCACTCGAACCAGTGTTCGGGGTTCCTTCACCACCTCGTCAGGTGTGTTTACCTGCTATTGTCGGTTGTCAGCCCCTCACCACTCCCCTTGCTTATTTTTGGCAAAACAATATTTCATATATTCTTATTTACATGCAAATTAGAAATAGTTAACAAAAAGATGATGATTGCTAGATTAGAGAGTAGAAAAACTCTTTTATTGTAAACATGCATTTTCTTTGTAAGAAGTGCAAGAAACTTCACGATATGACACAATATGTACGTGCATGATTTGCAAAGGATTATTTTTTTTAATTCAGACATTTATATAACATACTTTGATTAAGGATGTCCAAAAAGATCGGTATTCAAAACGGAATCCAAATTATTGAAAAATTCGAGCCCGAAATATTAAAAATTTGGATTCGGATAGTGTTTTTGAGGATTTACAAATATTCGGATATTCGAATTATCTGAAATATTTTTATAAAAATTATTAAAAAATAAATATTAGTTAAAAATTTCTGATATTTAGGGTATTTCGGATATTTTTATAAAAACTTCGGATATTCGAAAACTTTTAATACAATATATTAAATTTTTATAAAAATATTAAAAATATTAATTTTTAGAAGGGATATCGGAATATCCAAAATGAATTCGAATAGTGAAATTCACTATTGTAAATTTCGAATATCCGAAATTCGGATATCAGATTTTGAACACCCTTACTCCTAACTGAATGGTTTGACTTTTTAGAGCGATGAATAACATATCCATCTAACATAATCCTAATTATACATTACGACTAATTTCCATCATCAATTGTTGAAGGGGCTCAAACCCACCTTAAGAGGTGTTGCACTAATCTAACTACAAATGATCTTGCTATTAGAACCAACCTCCACTCAAATAAGAGTTTAATTGTACATGGATTTTAAAGCAATATATTAAAAGTTAGTTACATCATTGCAGTATGATCAAACTCGATATAAAAATTAAAACTGAGCAGAGGACACACTGTCTTAGAGCATTCATAGTGGATTACTTATCTTATCTATATAATTACATTATAATTACTATATTTTCTCTATCTTTTTTAATTATATAATACTTTTTATATATTTTTCATTACTTTTTTTATCTCATCCACTCACAACCAGTTTAAAAAATATTAAAAAATATATAGGGATTGAACAGTAATTCATCAGATATACCAATCAACAATAACATTTTCTCTTTGCTTCAATCACAACCACTCAAAACACCAAACACACTAACATATTTTCAAAGATTTAACTGTAAATGATCTTAGATGCATTATTAAAATGCCCTAGATACAACGTCGTAGTCAACAGGCAACAAGCTCTTTAACTTTTAATTAAAATTATTTTTTTAATTAATTTTTGAACGACCAAAATTTTAATTTTATTAGATAATATAGCATAATTAAAATCACATTAAAGAAAATAAACTTCTTGATTTGATCTTATAACTTTTTAAATGATAAAGTATTTTAAATGTATTAAAAGTTATCAAACTATAAAGTTAAAAATAAATAAAGAAAGATGAAGATTCTATATTTAAATGAAATTTCAAACTTGCAATTGCAAGATTATGATTTGTGAATTTTATTAACAAATTCAATATCAATTTCGAAAATATACAATTCAATAGAAGTGACACGAATATGTAGCGAAACTCACACGTCTATATAAAGATATTCATAATAGCCTTTTTTACGTCATCTAACATAAAATCTTATCAAAAGACACAATACAATGTGTTATAATGTCACATAGTCGCGTCCCTCTCATTATTCAGAAAATGTATTGTTTTCCAAAATGATATGCCTCATGTCACGCATGATATTCAGAAAATGTTTTGTTGATATTTCACATAGCCACGTGACAATGTTTGCAAAGGCTTATGAGTTGGAATTATGAAATTAATCTACCATCTTACAAAACGTATCTCTTTCAATTCATACACAATCATCATTTTAAAGTTCTTAAGTTAAACAAAATCTAAAATATCTAACTATATAAATATCTTGGGTTTGTTTAAACTAAAACATGTTTAATTCATCTAATTTACGTTTTACATATTTACATATTGAAGGGCTTATAAGGCTATCTTTGAAGCAACAGGTAAGACTGATGTCTTGTGAACTGAGGTCCCATGGGTCCGAGCTGTAAGAAACAACATTATACATAAATTTAAGGTAAAACTATGTACGTCAGGTATCCCGAAGTGAGTCGGCCTCTCCCGAGCCCCTACTTAAAGCGGTAATTAAGTCAAGTCAAACCAGTATTAAGAAAACTTATGATTCTTTACGAACAACTCTAGACTTTGTTTGCTTATTTTGTGTTCTGATATATAGTTAGAGCTTGCTTTCTCAATTCACATCTATGAGACGAGTCTTCTATCTCTGGCTATTGTAACATATGTTTAACTGGTGCAAATCATTTATCCTACGCATGACCATTACCTTAATTAGTTATAGATAAAAACAATTATAGATCTTTACATTTTACACAACAGTAATTTTCTCATAATACTAGGGTTGGTTTGAAGAAAAAGCAACTAGTTGAAGGTAATCGTGGAGAAACTTTTCCTTTAGTTAATCTCGATACTTTATTAAAGATGTCGTTTTTCATTCAACAAAACAACAACCTTGTGATCTTCTTCAAGGATACAACAACCCAAGAGATAATAAATGTTAGCGAAGTTCAAATTAGCAAACAAAAACAATATAACTTATAACCACTACCTTTACACAAATGTATTAGTCAAACCCTTTATTTAAATTTATTGATTTGTTCCAAAAAGGCAATCTTAAGATTTAGGGATGCAAAAATTGAAATAAAGTTGATATATTAAGAAAGTTCTAATTGGCCACAAACATGGTGTATGTGAAATACCAATCCAAAGCTAACTCAACTTCCAATGCAAAATCTTTGATTATATGCTCTTGTCTCTCACTTTTGTGTGTGTTTTTTAAAGATTATAAACCCACCAAAGAAATCTTTTTAAAAGAAGAGACCACCTAAGCCAGCCAGGTAACCATGTGAGAAGACTGCTTTAATTTTAAATTTTATTAGAAAGAAATATGTAACCAGTACAATGTGTATTGAGTTTTGTACCATCAATGCTTTGTGTTCAAAGATTTAGTATTTGAATTTTAATGAATAATTAATAAACATTATTGATGATTTAACTTTGGGAAAGAAGTTGTAGTACGTTTGTTTTTCAAACCAAATACAACATTTTCATTATTGATTCCTATTGCATTTGTTGTCTACTAGAGAGATATTAAATCATATTTTGAGATTAATATTTTAGATGACACCATAAGTTTATAGATATATAACTCTTGAAGAGATTTGAACGTAAACCTAAATTGAAACTCATCAAAAAAATAGATTCGAGCTTGGGTTTCATATATTGAACTTGATTATGCTTTTGAGTCTAAATGAACTTAAAATAACCTAAATATAATAACATTAGTATAGTATAATGTAAATTGTAACTACACAGTATATTTTATTATATATAGTTAGGGAAATGTTCATGAGAAAATCACAACTTATATAAGTTAAGTATATGTAACCTCAAGTTACATATGTAAAATTATGATTTACGTATATGTAACTCAATCTTTGTTCCGTTAATAATAACGGTGTTTAAATTAAAAAATAATAAATAATAAATAATTTATAAATATGTGATTGGTTAAAGGTGGTTTTCGTGGTTTTCTTATAGCTTGATGGTTTAGTCTTAATCTCTCCGGTATTGTTGTTGATATGATGAAAATTTATATAGAATATATTATTATATATCTTAACTATAGATATACAAACTCTTTATGTTAAGGATGTATAACATAGTTTACAAATATTAAAGACCCGACCTTCTAAGTGTCTACGCACGTAAAGCATGAAAAGTGTAACTTATTGAATTTTAGAAGGTGATGGTTAGTCATATTGGTTCCAAGGCTAGATAGAGAGGACAAACTCTTTTTGAAAAGTAATGTCTGATCTTATATAAATTTAAATAAAACATTTAATTACCATAAAATTTGCAAAAATACTATTCTAAGAAATATCTCATTGGCATTGATGTTGTTATAATAACTTTATATGCTTATGTAGTTTAATGTGAATGTATGTATGCATGTGTATATGTATGTATACCAATTAGATATATGTATGTTTGTATGTGATACAAAATAATTGTGTAAGCTTTTTAGCTTTTTAGATCAAGCATCAAAGCTTTATGCTATACTTGAGAAGGATGCCTAAAGGCCCATAAGATGCCACCTAGAAAAACACTATGCAATAAGCCCATTTTGTATGGTACCTTAACCTACCATCAAGCTACACCACCTAATATATTCTTTGACCCCTTTGAAAGTTAAATTTGACCTTTTACTATCAAATATGTTTTAAGAATCCTTATTTGTATAACATGTTCAATACATAAAAGAATATGTGGTGTTCATGTAGATTTGCTTAAGTTTTTATGTAATTTAATAGGATAAATTAATCTATTCGTAAACATGTTGTTCAATTAGCAATTTTTTTTCAACAATTTAAAAAGATTGTAATAAGTGAGTATGAAATTTTGACAACGTGATGTTTGTAAATAAGAACATTCTATAATCTTTTTAAAACTCTTGGGCTCAATATTAACAGATCCAGCTAAAACCTAGCCCAATAGAATTAAGCCCACCATCCTCATACAAAAAAGAACTTTCAAATCCAACTATCTCCATGACTCCATATACTACGACATACTATCATGATATTTAATGACACTATAATGACCCAACTAACTTGAGCCTTGAGCTAGAGTGTCTTTAGAGATGTGGCTCTTGGCCCTCTAACGAGCTTTGTTTGCGGTTGTAACGAGCATGGTGATCTGGAAATGAGAAATTGATCTGAGATAGCGTTATCATGTTTTCTTTACCTAATATACATGGAACGTCTACTTGGCTAGTATTGTGACAAGAACTTGCTTTTAAAAAGTCAAAAGACATATATAAAAATAAGAATACATTCAGCTATAAAATTCAAAATGATTAACGATCCAGTACAACCAGTTTATTGACCCTTGTGTTACACAAACAAACTAAAAGAGCTTCCATTTTAGTGGATTTATTTGAACTATCATAAAGTAATGCATAAAGAGAGTAAACTAACATAAACTTTTTTCTTGCTGATCCGATGTAAGGACAAACTCCCCTAATATTATACACCGATTCCCTTATTCCTATAAAAGTAATTTAAAATGATCATATGACAATCTTTTAAATCATCAGAAATGTTTAAGGTTTTAGGCTTTTAGCCTTCATAACTCACAAGTCTGTTATATACAACTCCTTAATGATACACACCAACAAAATGAACTTTAGTCCATCACAAGTTTCTTGCGACACCAATAGAGCCTAGGGAGTAAACGAGTAGGACCGTTTATATATAATTATATAAAACATATTCTTATATATAGTTATGATAAAAATATTAAATAATATATATATTATGCTATATATATAATAGTCATACAAATATTATGTGCGCACATATGTAGTAAAATAAATAATCATCAGTAACAAATAAGCGGAGCCTGATCCAAGCTTGAAAATTTTTCTGATAGGCCGAGTTTAGCTCTTGATATAGAGTTTGAAACGAGCCAAGCTCGAGCTCTGTTAAGTTAAACTAGTCGAGTTTTGAGCTTATTATTTAAACAAACCAACTTCAAGCTTAGACGATCTTTGACTCGAGTCGGCTCGTTTAAACCAAACACATAGATGCATGAGATAAGTGCTCCCTACATTTATGTACTTCAAATTACAAGCCAGGCAACCGGTACCTATGAACGAGTCCCATTCATATGTTCAAATATAGTACAAAAGTTGTAACTAAAAGTGTCACATTTTAAACATATTTAATATTAATTGGCGAGAATGTGATTGTATGAATGAGTGTCTTCGGTGGACGCCGATCTTGATAAGTTTGGTGACCATGAATTTAGGTCTTAATTTTCTATATATGATTTTAGTTATCAATTTTTATAAGACTATGCATAATAGTTAACGCCCCTAAGACGTGATTCCTATCACATCAGACCCTATCATGCACGTTGGCACAGTGTGATTACGCCCCTCATGCCGCCACTTCGAAATCACCTACCTCTCTTCACGTCATTACGTTTGGTCTAACATTCGAAGAATAAAAAATCTAATGAAGATTAAAAAGGTGACGTGAGCATGATATTTTTAATTTTTTTCTTACAATAATAATAAACAAGCATAATTTTTTTATGGTATTTTTCCCAACATGTTAATTTGAGACACAATATTTTGTTACAAGAGCTCTCGAGAAGAATACCAGCCATTCAGCCACTCGCAGATCCAAAATGTCATTTTACGAGTCAACTGATTATGTTTTTTTGTTTTGGTTTATTTATCAATCTTACATGTTTAGTTTTGTGACATTAGTTGTATTACTTTCAATTATTTTAATAGAACTAGTTATGTAAGGTTCAAAGGGTAAAGGTATAAAGTATGTTAAGGGGTTAAATTTTATTAAATCATATTAGTTGATTGACATATACTTAAAACCAACGAAAATTCACATAAATATCATAAAAAATATCACTGTTAAGACTTAAAAAAAATTAAAAGTGGTGAGACATGCACAACTGTAACTACTCGATCAGTGGTATTTAATGAAAGCTAAGTTACTATTTATTACTTACAAAAACCAACCATCAACATTCTCTAGTTACTACTTTACTAAAAGCAAAAACATTATATAATAATAATAATGATCCTATGTTTAAAAAGAAACAATAATGAACAGTAACTATAGAAAGACAGATACTGGGTTTGCAGGTGACCGGAGGTCATTCCGTCGGTATTTCCGACCACACCTTCCCATTGTTCTCGCCGTAAGACTTGATTAATTACGAAAGGAAGAAGACCTCCAGTTTCTTCCTCTTCTGGTTTTTGGTTAGAGATACGTTCGATGATTTGTTGTTGTGGTTATTTTGATTGGATACAGAGACCGGAGACGGAATCACGACGAAGTCGCCGGACGTTTTGTCTTGCCGAAAAGCGGTATCCGGTAAGGGGTATGTAGCCCCGCCGCCACTACAGCTTTTGACATTTTAACGGCAACATCCACAAGATACTTCGGTTAAGGAAGCCATCGGTACTTTTCCGGCGAAAAGGAAGGCCCTACGACGACAAATTTGATGTTCGAGTTCAACTAATTTGATGTTACCGAAGAATGAGCTCACACATAACCCTAGGCAGGTAGCGATGACGATCACCTAATTCCACCGTACGGGTATTTAGAGAGGGTGAAACAGAGTATCACAGATGCTAATCGATCCAAAACATTTTGATACACGATCAATTAACAGTAGTAAATGCTCTTAGATCCACCATGAGAACATTAATTTGTTATATTTTTTTGATCTGATTTCATCTATAATGAACAATTGTTCATTGGTGGGATTGTTTAGATGAATTAATATGTAAACAACGAATGCAATTTGCAACATTTGGGACGGAAATTTGGGGTTTGATTTGAGTCGGATAGATTTTTGGTTTTTTGGTTCATGTTTAATAAATCAATTCTTCAATTTTTGCTTTTGAGATTTGTACGAGAACATTGCAAGCCTTCAAAACTCAACATGTTTACAGTTGACCCATTCAGTGCGGAGAAGTTCCTCTATTTTTCTTTTTCTGATTGCACAGTAATAACATAAGCTTGATTTTGCATCGCTTAACAAATATAGTTTTGATTTGTTTCTAAACTTTATTGGGTATAGAAACTTTTCTTGAAGATGAAGTTTTAGGCGGAGAAGAAGAAGCTTATTATGGTTGGATTGCTCCAGACCATCACATGGATGTATTTGGAATTTCATAAATATTGCCTACTTTAAGCCTTCTTCGTATTGCTAATTATTTATGGCAGGTAGTAAAAGAAAATAAACAACCAAAGCCAACAGTCATGATATTTCAGATCAAGATAAAAGACAACCTGGAATTTCCAATCAAGTTAGGCTTTGCTCTTTATAAAGCCATGTATCAACAATCAAGACATAGGTGCACTTTTGATTCATGCTAATTACATGCAATACAATGATAGATGGTAATACATATTATAAGTAATAGTTTCCTTTTGATTTCTATACATCAACTGCAACATTTTTGTATAAACATGCAGCGGCAAAGCGTAAGATCCACTAACAAATTTCACAGAGTTACTTTGGCGCAACGCACCTAGGAAAACAACTAGTAATATAATAAAGGAATTTGAATGAATAGTATCAAGTACAACTATTATATTATGTGTACAATTGTTATTGCATGGTTACTACTTGTTATGTTTGGTACAACAAAGTTATGCTATATAACATATAAGAGCATTCACAGTGAGTCCTTAAAAATATATGAGTGTGTTTGGTATATTATATGGAATGATTTTGAGTGGTTGTGAGTGAAAGTAAGATAAAATGTTATTGTGAATTGGTATATTTGAAGAATCATTGTTCAATCCTTATAAATTTTTTAATGTTTTTTAAAGTGGTTGTGAGTGGAGAAGAGAGAAAAGTAATGATAATGGTATAAGAAATATTATTTAATTGAAAATGAGAGAGAAAATGTAGTGACTTTTAGTGTAATTATATAGATAAATATAAAAAACCCACTATGAATGCTCTAAAGTCTAAATGTCAATTTGATCTGATGAGGATGTGGGTTTGTTGGGTTTCTCGACCGGTGCTTCAGAGAGAGAAGGAGTTGGGGTTTTGAGATACCGATGACGATGGTTTTCAGCTTTCGGTTCCATCTGCCGCCAGTGGCCTTCTCATTCTCAACAAACGATCATTGATGCAAAAAAGTCAAATGATTTGGATATTTATTTTTAAAACAGGTAGAGCCAGAGGTCATATTGGAAGCGATCTTTTTATTTTTCGGAAGTGATAGATGAAAGATTTGTCATATCATAATCTTCCAGATCTTACACATGGTCAAATTATACGTGTAATATACTTGATATGTTTGTTTGTTATTAGATTATTATTTTGTTCCCACAATGATTCTTTTGAATGACTTCATCTTATAATATTAACTCTAAATAAACATCATAATCTCTACTTTTAAGCTGGTGTTTTTTCGCCTTAACTTTCTCATTCGCTAACAAAATATATAATAAACAATCAAACATAATGGAAAGTGACTTCCAATAATAATAATAATAATATTAATATTATTATTATTATTATAAATAGTTGAATACTAACGAGAAAAGTAGCGTGTCATCGTCCCACCCCTCACCATCGCCCTTCAAAGTCTTCTCTCTCGATCGATTCAGTAAACCTTTTAATGTTCTTACACTTTAGTGGTTTCAACCTCTTCATCAGTCGTCATCAACGTGAGTAATTTCAGCTCTTATGATCTCTTTATCCTCTTTTTAATCCTTTATTACATCAAGTTTGCATCTTTTTGGTTCTTGAATCGGTTGTTGGTGATGGGGTTTTTGTGATTTTAGGGTTGGTGGATCTAATTTGATTAGTTTTTTGATGTTTGTTTATTGATTGGTTGATTTTAGCATTTGTGGGTACTCTCTTTTTGGTTTCTTGATTTGTGGCATTTTTTGTTCTTTTGATTTGGGGGTGATTTAGGAGTGTGAATGTTTGGTGTTTTCAAGATGTATATTTTAGGTTTTCAGTTGATTCAAGTGTTCTCTTTTTTTTTTTCTTTAAAGTATTATGCGGCTTAAAAGATAACTTCAGATTAGAAAAGGGACAAATCTCCTTTTATAAACAAGCAAAACTATATGTAGTCTGTGATGATCAATTCACACCTGAAACTAATTTACATTTGGGGTGAATTGCATTCTAACTCAAGTTTTGATGATTTTTGGCTTGTGATTCGGCAACATACGTTTAAAAATAGTAGTTTTAGTATTAACAGTAAGCCAAAATAGATCATGAAAAAGGTGCAACTTGAAAGGTAAACACAATGATTTGAAAGCTTTAAGGGGGTGGTGGTGTGGCGTAGTGGTAAGCGCCTGAGTCCTCTAGCAAAGGTCTCTGGTTCGAATCCAACGTCCATTGGTTTTCGGCCTTTAACTCTCTTGAAGCCTGTCATTTTACCTATTCGCATTGGTTTGTAGGCTATTGGTGAGGTTCTATGAGTTTCGGTATTGGGTTCTCATAACCACCAAAAGAACATACACACAAAGATTTGAAACTGAATCCTTGTGCTACTGTTTTTTTAATTAAGAAAAGTTCATATTTTATGATGCTATCTAAAAAGAGATTGCTTGGTTGAGTGATTAATCGATGGAGAAGGGCCGTTGAATGTTATCTTCATGTAAGAAGGGCAAGGGTATATGTGTTTGGGTTGGTTTAAAAGTAATGATAATTCACACTATTGTTTCTTTAAATGTAGCACATATGGTCCTGAACGATCTTTTTGCTTATTTTTTATCTTTATTTCATCAGGTACAATTGTTTATGCTGTTTAACATCAAGTCCTCTCTAGGTGCTGCCCTTCTGTTTTAATGGTTGGGTTTTATTCGATAATACAACTTGTTAAATCAAGAAAGAGCATTTAGACATCACATGATTTGGGATTATTAATGTTGATACATACATTTTCTTAGAAGATTTACACAAAGCTCCGACTTTACACTTGTTATGGACAACTTTCATCTTGATATCAAATGGGAAGATATCACATGTCCCATATGTTTATCCTTCCCACATAATTGTGTTCTTCTTCAATGTTCTTCTTACATAAAGGATGCCGGCCTTTTGTGTGTGGCACCGATCATTTACACTCAAATTGTTTGGACCGTTTCCAAATTGCAAATAAAATGTCACCTGGGTCAAACTCACTTCCGACTTCTGATGAATCAAGCGTAATAAATCCAGATGCCACTAGCAAACCATTATGCCCTCTTTGTAGAGGTGATGTTACTGGTTGGATTGTCGTAAATGATGCCCGGGTAATTTTAAATGAGAAAGTACGTTGTTGTGAAAATGAAAAATGCATGTTTACCGGGAACTTTATGGACCTTCGGGAACATGCTGAGGTGGAACACCCTCATGCATGCCCATCAAAAATTGATCCTGCAAGACAACTTGATTGGGATAACTTTCAGCAATCTTCTGAGATTATTGATGTTTTGAGTACTATACATTCAGAGTGCCACATGGCGTGGTTTTAGGAGATTATGTAATAGAATATGGGGATAACGGTTCTGGTGACGAATATGAAGATTTTCCTGGTGCTAATGGAAATTGGTGGACTTCATGTATTTTGTTTCAAGTATTTGATAAGTTTAGGTGTTCGAGAAATAGAAGAAGGGCAAGAGTTAGACAATCAAGGCGAGAAGACCGTCGAATGAGTTATGATACTTCTAACTCTGATGAAGGCTCTGTGGTATCTACAGACTTTGCAGATTATAGAGTTGAGGTAGCTGAAGATGACTTTGTGACTAGGAGTAGGATGTCCACGGGTAGAACAGGTCATCGCAGGTAAGCAAGTTTCTTTTTTTTATGTGTCTTTCTATTTTAGGTACTTCATGGTGCTATAAGGTGGCAATTTCTGCCCAATAGTCTTCAAACAGGTTGATTGGGTGGGATAAAATCAAAACAAGTATAGAAGAAAAGAAAACATGTCAAACTCACTCAAAGTGCTTTAGTAATGCCGTATATATATACGCTGTGATCTTGGTTTTAAAAAGCGAGAAGCGCACTGAGGCAACAAGGTCTAAAACCAAGCAGCGCAAGCGGGGCTTTTCGTATCGTACGCGAAGCGCTAAGCTTTTTTATATAATTTTTTTAATATATCCTATAGGTTTTTAGCATCCCCACCCAAAATATAGGTATAAATAAGGTTTATATATGCTTTAATGTATCAATTACCTATATGTATAACCTTTTTAGCAACATTTATAACACTTTGAAGCAAAAACACACCCCATGTACAAGAAGCGCACGCCTTAGAGGGATTTTTTACCAGAAAATCGCGCTTTTCTTGCGCTTCTTGTACAGCATGCGCCTTATATTACAAAAAGCCCCAACCCTCGCCTCAAGAGTCGCTTTGCGCCTAGGCGCGCCTAAGGCGCGCTTTTAAGACAAGGCTGTGATTGTAATACAAATGAAAGTAGATTTTTGTTGGATTTTTGTTATTGTTTCTGTAACTTCTTGGCAAAAAAAAAAAGAATTTCATGTCAACCCAACTGGATGACACGTATTAAAGATTTAACCTTTTGTCCTTGTACCCAACCACCTTTTGTGCCAAACTCTAGTTTATGTGGATGAGTTAGCCTCTTCTTGTTTCTTAAAACTGTGAATATGTTTGTGTCGGTTCGTTTTAAGGACCTGACTTGATATATTTATGTCATGTTTCTTTCACAAGAAACTTTTTTCTGATTATTTGATGGTGTTGGGGATTCAATGTTCTGTTGGTTGATATTTAAACAGTCAAGCATAATGATTAACTAATGAATGGGCAATTTTGGAAAATGTTCTATCTCTAACATGTTAGGGGGTTAAAATGAATATTTTAGCTAAGGAAATGGGTAGAAAGCCACGCTAATTGTATTCTCAATGCATACAATCAGCTTAGTCGATATATATTAAAAAAATTGGTTATATATATTAAATGTTTTGTGATCGTATTTAACACAAGTTATATGCATAAAATTGGAAAGTATTTCAGGTCGACCCAATCATGACCTGTTTTAATCTGCAACCATATTACCCGTTTTAAAATTAGAAAGGATACTACTTGAGCTTATAATCAATATATCAGAACCATAATATTTTCCTGTCATCTGTTGTTTCTCATTAGCACATATACATGCACTGATGGTCATCTATTAATTCTTGTTTTATTTTACAGCTCGCGAAGACGTCCCTCGCGCTTCTATGATAATTAGGTACGACACATCTCACTTGTACGCATCATGTGACCCTTAATAATTCGTAGAAATTATTCTGTTATACATTAGTTGCATGCATATAAGGTGCATGTGATGTGAAAAATGCACCATAAGACCATTGAAAATTTGAATTAAATTTGTCCTGTCAGAATTTCACATCAAGACCCATTGTAACATCAAAATATTAGATATGGCAAAATGACCAGCTTAGCAACGAATTCGGGTCAAAATGGGTCGGGTCGGGCCTCATCGACCCAAACCATTAGGCTTGCACAAATATTACCTGTTACATGATCTGATTTGTAACTCTGATAGAGCTCTCATTTCTTGTTTTCAGTTAGTTTTGTCTTGATATTTGCTAGATTTTCTAGTGGATCTCGAGGTTGCCTGAAGGCGTGGTATGGAAGACTAGCAATTAGATTGAGAAGACAAATATGTGATCCTTTCAATTTGCTAGTTTTTTCATAACGCCTTCATGGTTTTTTTGAAAATTTGACTGGTGGATCGTCGAATAAGTTTACAGACTCGTGTACATTGATTGGGGCAGTCTTTTACGGTGCTAGTTTTTCTTGTATGGGAATCTGAATACCATTTCTTTTTAACTTTTAGTATCTCAGCTTTTGTTTTGCTTTATTAACAGGAGTGTCACTCTTAGTCTATCAAATGTTTAGTAATAAACACACGGGATTGGTTATTATACCTCCTATTGCTAAACTTACGCTACGTTGATTTGATTGATTGCGACTCTATAAGTCCGTAGAAGACATCATATAAGCTCGTTCCTTGGTACACGCGCATATAAGTCCTTGTACACGCTCATAGTCAAATTTTTGTATGGCTATATGCTATTTTTAAAGGCTTGAATAATAGAGGAACATTGAGGAGAGTTATAGTTGGGTGGGTAATCATTTAGCACAAGTGCACAACCTTAAAAACACAAGAGAATCTTATTGACCAAAAGCAGTCACATTTCTGTTAAATAGTACTAAACATGTACAAAATTGGTGGCTTGATGAATACATATTATCAGAATTCAAGTTAAAAGATTAACTACCTAAAAAGCTTTTGTGTTTTATATAAAAAATCTGTTAAGCATGATTAAAAAGGATTCATATAGTCATACTCGATTCTAATTAGTTTGGCTGCCAGCACTAGTTCATAACTTACTAACCCGTAAAACTCAAGCTACTCGTTAGTTCATATAAAATTTTAAGCCGGGTTTGAGACGAATATAGCTTGCTCGATGTTATTCAACCTTGACGGAATTTGTATGTGAAAACATACAAAATCATCCAAATCAAGCCAACTCACTTAGCCACAAGTTGTCTTAACCCAATAAGACGTATGTACAAACATGCTAACACGATTCTTTCTGAAGCCGTTCAAATATATGTACTGGTTTAACTAATCAAGATCAAACCCAAAGGTTGAATGATCAACAATCCTTGCATATATGAAGATAATGAGATAAGTTCCATTTGTTTTACGCAGAATACATAAAGTGAAAGGCAAGATGAAACAACAGCATGAACCATGAGAAGCAAACTTTGTAATTGGGAGTACTATTAGCAGAAAGTGATTACTACTACGCGATAAATTCAGGTTGCATTTCCCGACACAAACATAAACCTAGGTGCTCATTGGCTCGGGATTTGAAGCGTTAAGAATATCGAGCAATGAATTGTGTGCCTCCACCTCTTCATGCCACAAAGGAAGCTGATCACCTGGGTAGAAGTTCCTTGTAACCCCCTCTGAGTTAATCTGCATGTACAGCAACAATCAGAAAAGAAAAAAATATATTTGATAAGTTGGAGACAACTTTTTGAATAAAAGTTAAAAATTTCTTGAACTTTTTGGTACCAATAATAATCTAATTATTTGAATAAATTATATATGGTATATTGATTTTGCTGAGTTAAAAAGTCAAGAGATAAAGCATAACACGAATCGAGTCATCGACCCATTCATAAAATGGATTGACATTACACCATCAGTAAACAAATGTATAGAACAGAACTTACAGTGACAGTGCGAACAACACCCCCACTAGCACCATCTCGTGCAATGGCAAGTGAAACAGCCTTAACCACCAGTTGCTGCGCCGAAACAAAATACAGATATAATTTAGACTTAAAACATTATGTCTGTTCAATAAATGTATCTGGTTTTTAATCCATCGCATGAAATAACTTTTCATACACACATTTTGTGATACAATATAAAACTGAAGTTACCTCAGCCTCATCCTTGGTCATGCCCTCCTTCCATGCTTGATCAAAGAACCCATATAAATAACTGGAGCCAGATCCTGCAGAACATAACCTATGAGCTGAACCCATATATTGCAAAGCCAAACCTCATAAAGGCTGCCATTATATTTTTCTAAGGTTTTTAAAAAATAAAATTTCGACCTATTTGGTGGACAAGTAGATCAGGGTTATACTTCGTTTCTAACTAGTCATACAAATAGATTTTTAGAAGTTGAGTAGATGAAAAGGAACTGAACAACCAAACGGGTCAAAAGAAGTCACGCATACCTCCCAATCATTATATATCAGAAACTGAAAACCTGGGAATAATATAATTCCTAAGCATATGCAACACAATTATTAATTAAGTTCAATAAAAAGATTGCAGGTCAGCCCAGCCTTATAAAAACCCCATTTTGACCCGTACTACTTACTCGTCATGAACTGTTACACAACCGAACATGTTTTGCCACCTTTAACAATTACATAAATTAGCTCATCTTATCTTATATTCTCTTCCTTTCGCGCATAAGATATCCATCCTTGGTATTTTCCTATCAACATACGTAGTTAACTCTAATCCTATTATTATTATTTGTTAACCCAAAGTGATACCTATGATACAAACCAAGAAAGTAAATTCAACACCAAAGGAGGTGAAGCATAAAAATCTAACTAAAAACATGGTTAAGAATAATGATATCGGATATCCATCTGAAAGCAACTATAGTTTTTTAACAATGATAGTGTCATCGAAGACGTAAAAATATTGGGAGTTCAACTAAGCATTCCTGTTATTTGAAACTTGTTTACGATATAAAGCTAAATAAAATTAGCCCACGCATGTTTTAGAAATTGCAAACAAACCTCCGATTGCAAATGGCTGCTCGATAATTGTTCCACCAAGAGGGATGCCATAAATTTTCCCGCCTTCATATTTGTCCCATCCTCCAACAATTATACCGGTTTGTAACATGTTCTATTAAATTACAAAAGAAAGAAATACGAAAATGCTTAGCATAATGATATATTAAAACAGCTAACATTCAGAAAAACCTAGAAAGTACTAATATAATAACTAAATAAACGATTGCAAACCTTGTTATTGTAAGATAAAAGTCTAACAAGGTTTGCAGCAACTTTCACAGTAGCAGGTTGACCAAGCTGAATCCTGTTGAACCGCAAAGATCAAAGACAAAATTTAACAACTTCATCTACAACTGCCTACCTTCCTTTTAAACTCGCTAATATATATACACATTTTGTGACTGCTGACTTATTAGTTGGGTTGACCATGTACCAGGAATACGTGAATACATTATCATTTTTTTTTCAAAATAGAGCAAAATTTTCAAGAAACTTGGAATGGAGAAGAAAATGAAAAACTTCCTCATTCCAAGATCTTAATATGCTGCGTTGTTTAGCTACAGAATTAGAAAAGTAAAACAACATTTAGTAATTCAGTGTCTTCTTTTTCTAATTCTTCAAGATATTAAATTAAAAACTAAGGAAACATTTAGGATACTTCCAAAAGCCAGTTGGTTCTTGTGTGTAATTTGAAAAGACCAAACACCACAACATGTACAAGGAACATGTTGTTCCACAGAGCATATAGACATACAACCATCTTGGATGATATGAAGATCATATTTATAAGCAATCTACAAAAGGGAGAAATAATGAGTGATATACTCACGTGTGCTGATGAAGAAAATATCTAACATAATCTGACACAATCTGAGAATCTGCAGCCTGAAAAACCAAGAAACAAGACAGCTGTTAGCTTCGTGTATGTTCCCATTAAGGCTTAAGCGGTCCTCTTTCCCACATTACATCGCGTTTAATCATATCAATTTATTTCTCCCTTCATGATACATACACATTGTTCTTTAAAATCCCTAAACAGATCAAGAGCTGCTAGATTTATTCAACGTTGGTAGTACAATGTGTACAGATTGAGCTAGCCTTCTAGTAAAGAGGTCTCTCAGCATGTACAATACTTCCTCGCTTATGAAAGAAACCAAAGAAACTAAGCCCTATAAATTATTCTACAACATTACGTTAAAGATATGCCAGCTTCATTTTTACAACTAAAGCTTAGCAAAAGAAAAAGTAAGACGTTTAGATTCAAATTAAAAACTGGATTAATAAAATTATAGGGCCACAAACAGGGCCGGCCCAAATGTGGCCCAAGCGAAGCAGGTTGCTTGGGGCCACCATAAAGGGACGACCTCGACAACCATAAACATGGCCCCCAAATTTTAAGGGTTTGTTAGTTTCTATCAAGTGCAAAGGAAGAAGACACCCACCTTCAGATCGTGAAGCTACATCAACGTATGGATTTTCAAAGTACATAACATCGACGATCCAGCAAACCCATTAGTGAAATACACCTCCGAATTCGATTCATTAGTTACCTAATTACAACAAGTTAGTGACAGATGTGTTCCAAATTCGAATTGTGATTTTCTTTTATACTTCTTGTGATCATTCTTTGAACATCGACTAGCGATTCACTGAATCATCTTTCTGTATACGGTTCACCAATTATCATTTGTGAGCACAGACTACAAAATCATTGTCTCTTCGCTGCCTATTAACCATCGTTTCGTTTCATCAACATCGGAAGTCAGAAATGGGTTTTGCGTGTAATTATCAGGTATGCATTGATTTTATGATTTGAGTTACATTTTTGAGGAATTGTAATCTCAATTTTTGATTGATTTGAGTTTTGAATTACAATCTGTTGACTATTGTTTAGGACCATTCAATGATTTTTTTACTTATTATGCATTCTGTTGTTTAGTAACCTGTGACTGACTTAGGTGTTTAGACTAAAAAGAATACCATATATTGAATCATTTATTTACAATCTCTTGACTTAAGAATTTAGTTTGTTTAGTGAATAGGTTTATGATTTTAATCACAGTTGTTGACTTTTATTGTTTATGACTTTAGCCTTTAGGTAACCATTAGATAATTATTTTGTGTACAATATATTGTTTAGTGAATTTGATTTCAGGATATGAGTTAATAATAGATTTGAATACATATAAATTACGGATTATTCTTCCAACAATCTTAACATATATTTTGTTTTATAGTCATTACAAATTTGGATTGTGGTTAATTGGATTAAGGCTATTAACAGCTATTGCATGCTTGGGATATTGCATACTTTGATTATTGTTATTATATTTAGGTATTAGTTTGTTACTAAAATTATAGTTTTTACCTTTATTAGTTTATTCCTTGCCGTTATGTCAAATCAAAATTATAAAACAAACTAAGTTTCTTGAAAGAAAAAAGAAAATTTAACTCCACAACATAGTAACTTTGCAAACTAGAAACTTTCCAGTTATATTATTGTTTTTTTAAGCCTAAAAAAAAAGAAAGGTCATAACATTAATAGTTAGATAAGGCCCCGATTTACACTTCGCTTCGGGCCCCTAAACTATTGAGCCGGCTCTGGCCACAAACTAAACAACTACACAAGCTTTTGTTGAAAACTGCATGCTATAACTTGATTATACCTAAACTAGCTTGTGATAAAAAGCTAGTTGTTGAACATTATAATAACTTGATTAGTCTTAAGCCTCAAATTTAGGAGTTTAGTTTGTACTACACACCTAAACATAAGCCACAAGCTAACCATTTTGCAAAATCAGAAAACCAACAACGACCCTTTGTCTAGTATGCAATGAACCTATGAGCTACAACATACTCTTGCAATGAAAACAGTAAAGTTTCAAGCACTAAATCACATACCGATCCAGAGCGACAGATGTAAACATTATCCGTCAGCTGTGTGATCTTATCAGACGCCCTATTAGCCACATACAACCCTGACAAAAACAAAGTTCCAATCACCAACTCAATACACAACATAAGAACGATTAAAACAACCAATTGCACACGATAAACGACAAAGGGATGCTCAATTTACCGGTGCTGGTGCGGGAATCGGCGCCCAAAATTACGCCACCGTTGTAAGTAACTCCGATGATTGTTGTTCCCATTGAATGAGGAGCGTTAACATCAGCAGTAGCATCGTGATCCATCGTGTTGTTGTAAAGGATTTGTGAAAGAAGTGAAGAAAAATGCCCTAATTTGCAGAGATTTGGTGCTTCTGTAGTGCAGATTTGGGTCTAGTATTGTATCCTGACTTTTGCAGCAAGTTATCATCCTTGTAGTTATTGTGTTGTATTGGTTTAGTCCTTACAGTTATAGTTTGTGCAATTAATTCCCCGGTTAAAATTTGTAATTATTTAATGCTAAAAATTAAAATTGAAAATTGAAAGCATATAATGACATTAGATATCTAAATAAGCGACAATAAGTTCAAGATCAATTGTTTTAAGAGCAAGAACCCTATGACTTCTCAAAATGTAGATCATGGGTTGAAGTATCACTAGATGTAATATGTTTCAGGTGGGTCAAAGGTTTTACCACAGTGGTCCTTTGGGTGGTGGGTTTCTCTTGGAATAGTGGGCGAACCGGGTCACCAGCGTTGTCTGTGTTCGCGGGCGTGGGTGGCCTTTCGCCAATGGATTTACCCGGGTGACCGGGCTTAAAATTTATTCGTTGGTCGTTCATAAAAAAAAAGATATCTAAATAAGCATTTACAATGGATAATCTATTCCGACTAAAAAATATATATATGTGTAGATTTATATTACGACAGTTTAAAAATTTGTGTATTATATGAGATGAATAAAATATTGAATTAATAGTTATTTATTAATATTTAAAAATTATAAAATAATTTTTAAGATAAAGTATAATTTAAATTACTTATAGTTAACTACTTTAGGTAATAAAACAATAGCAATATTTTTTCAAACTTTCATCTTTAAAAATTATTTTTCGATACTCCAAACTTTTTCAAAGATACTTTTTTAACAATGTTATTTTGTAAAATTTCTTTATATTAAAAACTTCATATTTCATAACCTTTTGGTTTAAAAAAATTATGTTTTTTAAATAAAAAGAAACATGTTTTTAGTATATCACAAAATCTGTTTTATAATTTGAAAATTATATAAAGAATCATTAGCATTTAATGTATCATTAAATGGTTAACTTTTATTTTAGTAACGACACGTGTACAAATTCTAAGTGAAGCCTAGGCGGATAGTATAGAAACATAACACCGATTTATAAAAATTTTGATTTATTAGTATGGATATATAAATAGTTTTTATAGTCATGTTTGACAAAGTACTAGAACTCATTTTTCAAACAAACAACCACCTTTGTTTCAGTAGATTTTTTGTATAAATAAACCAATCCATCTTTTATATAAAACAATCTCTAGAAATATATACATTAATAGAAGATAAGTAATTAATTATTCAAAAGAACTAGTTGGAAAATTTAATAATAAATAGGTAAAGAAACTTCTACAATAGAGCATATATTGAAGATTCAAAAAATCATTTTTTAAGTGGGATGATGAAGAACCTTTACAAAATGAAATAGCTTTTGCACATACCTTTAAAAATATATATTGAAAAGGTATATTACTCTAGATATCATAAATAACATACGAATGTTTAAAGATAAAACTTATGTAAAGTCATATTTGTTACACATGAAAGTGAAGAAACATATCAGAACATTACAACCGAAGTGAGTTTTAACTTTTAAGTATGAAATGAGTTTTAAGTGTGGTAACCGACTTTATGAAAATTCCACAAGTCATCATTTTAGGAATCTATAACCTCTAATAAAGCTAGGTTTCTTTTGACACTTGTCATTCTCTTAAATAATGTTTTTGACACTTGTCGTTTTTATAGATATTCACATATCATTTTTTCCTCCAAAAAAGTATTATAGTAATTTAAATACTTTTACAAATTTATTTCTCTTATTAAATGTAAATTTTATTAATTTTTATGTTTTTCTCTCTTATCTAATTTTTTTGAACTCAAACTATCTTTTTTAAATAGATTTTATGAAAGAAACTAGAAATCACATCTTTTAACTAAAATCTAAATAACAAAAAACTAAAGTTTTATATAATATGAAATTTTCTAAAACACTAAACATTTTTTAAACAAAATATTTTAAATCGTTTTGTTTTAAAACAAAAATTATAAACAGGTGAAATATTTTAAAACGGTCTTTTTAAACAACCAGAATAATTACAAACCGGGTTTTTTAAAAAACAATGTTATTATAAATAAAAAATTATAAAAAGAATCTTAAAACGAATGTTTAAAATAAAACTATTTACATTAGAGAGTTAAAAAATGGTATAATTGTTTTATTTATTGAACTAGTACACATATATAATTTTAACTCTATTTTATATTAAAATATTATACTGTAACTATTCATGTTTATTTTACATATATATTTTACATTAAAATTTAATCTGTTTATTTAATGAGTTTTTAGCCTATCTATCCATCTATAAAAAAAACAAACTAAGCGTGAAACAATCGTAAACCTCATTATACTTACTTTCACATTTCTCTATATTATTAATAATAACATTGAATACTAATATTATTACTCATACCATTTTCAAATTAAAAAATATATAATTTAATAAATTAAAAACCTATTTTTTATTATAAACATACTTTTTAAAAACAAAAAAATTATAAAAAACACAATACAAAGAAATTAAAAAATCATTTCTCTTAAACAATATATTTAAAAATCATAATTTTTTTATAAAAACAAAAGTTTAAGAAAAACACATTATTGTCTATTTACTTAAAGTAGTTATTTATACGTAATTATAATCATATTTTATCTTCAAGTATGATTTATAATGCGTAAGTTTTTATTAATAATTATTTAATATCTTATTTATTCAATCCGTGTGTTACACGAGAACTAACCTAGTTTAAGGTAATATAACCTGGTTTGTTTGTTTGGCATGGAATTTGATGATGTATTACAATTTATTTTTAAATTAAATGGTTTATATTTGGACACAATACCTGTAATTTTACCAAGGGTTAGAATTATTTGAGAGTCACAAATATATTTAAAACTACAAAAACTCCTATGCACCACAAATTTTTTTTTTTTTATGTTTTATGACTACACTTTCATTGATGCTCTCACAAAAAATTATTCAACAAGGGTTCGAGCACTTGAGCTTTTCAATGGATTTTCTTTAAGTTATGTTTAAGTTTTAACTTTTTATATTATTTTTCTATTAAAAATAAATTTTGACATGTTTTGTATTTTTATTAACTTTTAAAATATAAGGTTTTTTAAAAATTTTTTGAATATGCGTTTGTTTTTATTTATGTTTTAAGATAAGTTTCGTCAAAACCAACCCGAGTCAAATGTTTTTAAATTTTTTATAACAACGTAATGTTTTCCTAAATTTTGAATATACTATTCAATGTGATTTTTTACGTATGTTTCGGTATAAATTTTATTTAAACGAGCTCCAACGTGTTGACAGATGCCATGAGTCAAATATAACATACTTTTAGTTTTTTCACGACAACGTAATATCTTTTTAAACTCCAAATATACGTTTTCGGCCTTTTATTTTTCCTACCTACGTTCCGATATAAATTTTATTCAAACTCAGCCTTCGCAACAACGCAAAACACACTCCTTGTAGCCTGCCATCTTATTATTGTTTTCATAGCTCCTCGATAGATGTTGTCAATAATACATTTTGTTTTTAAAAACTTTAAAAAGTACATGTATAAATGAATGTCCACTAGCTGTTCGATTATTATTGAATTTATCGTATCGGAGTATCTAACCTCTGGCTTAGTCATTGTATCAAGCAAAATGACACATTACACTGCTTCAATAAGACATTAACTAACTTCCAAAACCACCTTCTTGTTTCTTTAGGTTAAAAGTACGTTACAATTTGAAATCCCTTACGGCGATGACTCAAACCAACACAAATGTCACTTGAAAAATTCAAAATATAGAAAACCATTAATACAATGATATTTAAAGTACAATATCTTATGAGGTTTTATTATTATACAAAAGTTTTACACTCTTATTTATACAAACAAACATGCATAAGTAGAGAAATCTCGCTCGAAAGTAGGATTTGAAGATGTGATAAGGGCAAATCTTACATCTGTTATTGGATAAAAAGTTGTTTGATTCCAAAGAGACCGCAATTATCATCTTAATTGATATGTAAAACAAAAAAAAACCTTTAAAATTTAAACCCATGCATGTTAACCGATTAACTAACCCAACAAGCATCACAGGACATGCGGCCTAAGATATCAAGGTGCGTAGAAAAGATGACTATTTGTTGCGAGAGTATATACAATATTATTCTCAAACAACCTAGTCAAGTCTGATGACTTCCACATAGCTAGCAATAAATAGTAGCGATAACAACAACCTATTGTTGTTTGACCGTCAATTGTTGTTTGTATCAAAGATGTTGATCTGGTAATCAGCTGGACCAAGAATAAACAAGAGTGATCAGTTGCTTCAGTCGACTAAGTCTAATCTACAGATGAAAACATGCTTAAACAAAAACAAAATCGCAAAACAATAAAACATAAAACAAAGAACACGAGATCGTTACAAGGTTCGGTCTAAAATTGACTTACATCCACGACCATCCTAGCGAGTCGATTTTATTTAAAAAGTGTTCATTACGAGAAGTATATTTATACACTAAACAAAATTAAGTCTGACTGTCTGTTTTTATGTCTACCGTCAAAGAAACAACCACCACACTTGACCCTCTACTCTTCTCATGTGATTGAGAGTTCAATTCTAATAATAAATAAAAATATAAACTTAAGATTATATGTAACGCTCTTAAAAAAAACTAACCTAAGATATAAGGTTTAGATGAATTATCAAATGATTAAAACATATGGCAAAAGTCTTAATTAGCCGGCCTTAAGAAGACAGCTTCATCACAATCATCCCATGACATTGGGAATTTCACCACATTATAGTATACAATTGGTCAATTGTCTTTTTCACCCCATAAAAACCCTCATCACATCACCCTTAACGTTCATCGCCATTTTGTTTCCTTGATATCGACAGTATCTAAGTTATATCGCCCCCAAAACGCGCTTAAAACGAGCCATTTCCGACCATCCTAACCGCCTTTTGCATCGATCACAAGCCAATATGGCTCGTTCCCGACCACCATATTGGCTCCCACTCCTAACCCTACACATTCTTCTAACAACTTCACCCGTGTGGTCCGATGAACAGGACCCAACACGGTTAATAAAGTTCAAAAGCTCGCTAAAGAACACCGAGGGTCTAAGTAATTGGGACCCCAGTGTTCCACCATGTGCCGGTGAGTTACCAAATTGGAAAGGGGTGATATGCAACAAAGATGGGAGTGTTCTCGGGCTGCAGCTCGAGAACATGGGGCTTAGTGGGACCATAGATATGGACACACTGGCCGAGATAACGAGTATCCGGACGTTGAGTTTCATGAACAATAGCTTTGAGGGCCCGATGCCCAATTTGCTGAAAATCGGCCCCTTGCGTGGGATTTTTTTGTCACATAACAAGTTTTCTGGGGAGATACGTGGTGACGCGTTTCAAGGGATGGGTTCGCTTAGGAAAGTTGAGCTTGCGGATAACAGTTTTACGGGTAAGATACCGATATCGCTAGCGAAGTTGCCGATTCTTGTTGATTTGCAGCTTCAAGATAACCAATTTGAAGGAGAGATACCTGATTTTGAGCAAAAGGATTTGAAGGCAAATTTTGCTAATAATAAACTTGATGGCTCCATACCTAAGGGGCTCAGAAACCAGGATTCAAGCTCATTTGAAGGTACAAAATATTTAAGCACATTTCACATAGCATAACAAAATAAATCATTCACTTTTTTCAGTATATAACCTATACAATCATATGTAGGTACGCATGAGTCAATAAATAATTGAAAATTTAAAAACATACGAAGAAATTAGTTTAATTAGGGTCGACCCTGAGATTTCTTGTGCCCATAGCAAGTACTAAAAAACATGGGGCAATTTTATATATCCCCGGCGTCTAAACTTGCATAATTGATCATCGTACATTATGCATTGAAAACTTATGTTTTAAGAAAAATATGCAATTTAATAAGTTTATGAGGAGATATATGTAATCTATATCTATACTATATATAAAGCATATGAGAAGGGTATTTTAAGATACCATTAAATTAAAAACACTTACCTCACTCAATGCATAAGATACAACCATTTTTAAGGGTAAAATAGTATTTTCAACATTATTTACAAATTACATCTTACAATTAGTTACATAATAACCTTATAATTACTATAAATTACATAAATTTTACATTATCTACCCATAAACCAAAAAAACTTAATTTGTTTTAAGATTTATGTTATATCAATCTATCATGTTTTAAACTTTTTGATACTACAATCGTAAATGTGTATTTTTTAAACGTTTTGGTGTAAATGTACAAGTCATCATGCAAAATCTATTTATTTGGTGTTTTAAATTTTAGCTTTGAAAAAATACAATAAATTTTTGTAAAATTACTATAAGATTAAAAAAAATTAAAAACTTGTGTCGGATATAAAATGTTGCCCCGCCGCATTGCGCGGGCACCCTTCTAGTTCTTCAAAAAGTATGCACCTTTAAAATATGTAACTACTTAGAGGTTGAGTGTGGTCGTAGGGCCTCTCTAAATTATTATTTTTTACTAATGAGTTTGTAGTTTTTCTAATATATGTTGATCGACCTACGGTTCCTATACGAAAAAGTTAATTTGGGCCTCCTTTAGAACATGGGTCCTGTATGGTCGTTCACCCTATACACCCTGAAGATAACATTGAGTTTAATGGTTTTTTTATGTAAATAAACAAACAAATTATGAAATATATGAAATATGAACCAATAATAATTTGATGTATGCATGATGTTGTGATAAAACACAAAAGTTTGAAACCTGCATATTGCTTTACACACTTTAATTATTTATCAAATTATAGAATATAGAATGTATTTAACAAAAAATTTGTCATTTGGGCCTGCAGGAAACAACTTATGTGGTAAACCTCTTAAGAACTGCAAGAACAAACTAAACAAGAAAATGATCATCATCATCATCGTTAGTGCATCCGGTGTGGTACTCTTAGCTGCCATTATCATCGCCTTATTCATCGCTCGAGCCCGAAGGAGGCGCAAAAACGAGATCATAACTCGTCAAGTACCAAAGCCGGACGTAAAGAACACTTACAAA
The DNA here is from genome assembly GCA_025215565.1 of Flaveria ramosissima. Taxonomy (NCBI): domain Eukaryota; kingdom Viridiplantae; phylum Streptophyta; class Magnoliopsida; order Asterales; family Asteraceae; genus Flaveria; species Flaveria ramosissima. Next base: position 5,967,730 of record CM046036.1, read on the forward strand.
CCTAAGGCAAATGAGGTTCAAATGCATACAAAACAAGTTGAGACTTACAAAAGATCTGACAATGGCGGAAAGTTGCACTTCGTGAGGGCCGATAGGGACCGGTTCGAGCTGGAGGACCTGCTACGGGCCTCTGCCGATGTGTTGGGAAGCGGGAGCTTTGGGTCTTCGTATAAGGCGATGATTGGGGGCCGCGCGCCCGTGGTGGTCAAGAGGTTTAAAGAGATGAGTAATGTGGGAAAAGAAGAGTTCTATGCACATATGAGATTGTTAGGAAGCTTGTCACACCCTAATTTATTACCTCTTGTGGCTTTTTATTACAAGAAAGATGAGAAACTGTTGGTTACTGATTTTGCTGCAAAGGGTAGCTTGGCTAGCCATCTTCATGGTAAGTTGATAGCTAAACGGGTTGGGATCGGGTTGATATAACGGCAGTGGGGAAACCAGTAATTTTTCTCAGGGGTTATTATTTTTCGGTGATTTGATTTGTGACGAAACAAATTAAATTTTTTCTCGTTGTCTGATCTTGTCGGAATATAATTAAATTACATATAAAATGTTAACAAAAATACAATACTAAAAGAAATTAAATAATTTACATCTAATTGTTGTTCTATGTGTGTCTTTGATCATCTTTTAAATCTGTTCTATTATATCTTCAATTGACGCTTTTGCAACTTTTGTTGTTCCTAACGGGTTTGTGGGTTGATCTGATTTTTTATTATATAAAATGTTTTTATGCGATAACTTGTAACCTTTGTGATTTTACGTGAACATTTTAAAAATCATAGAAATAACCTTCGATAAGTTTTACGATTTAAATATAATTGTTTTATAACATTTGTATTTCTTCTAATTCTATGATTTCAGGGTATTTAATATAAAAGATAATAAAATTCTAAACTGTACCTTGTGAATATTTATGTGACATGAATTTTGGGTTTGTGTCATGTTTGACCCGTCAACCAACGAATATTGTGTATACGAATATTGTGTAGCACTTATATTTGTTGGGCTAAAATCCTTTCTAAACCATCTTGTTTTATATATAGGCAAACGGAAACCCGACGAGCCGGGATTGGATTGGGCAACACGGCTAAAGATAATCAAGGGCGTGGCGCGAGGGCTTGATCATCTATACGACGAGCTCCATCGTCTACCACTACCTCATGGTCACCTCAAGTCATCAAATGTGCTTCTTGACGACGAATTCAACCCACTTCTATCGGACTACGGTCTAGTCCCCGTGATCAACAAGGATCACGCACAACACCTCATGGTGGCTTTCAAGTCACCCGAATTCACCCAACACCGACACACGACCAAAAAGACCGATGTTTGGTGCTTGGGGATCTTGATACTAGAAATGTTAACGGGGAAGTTTCCCGCAAACTACCTAGAACAAGGTAAGGGTGGAAAGCCAGATTTGGGGACGTGGGTCAACTCGGTGGTGAGGGAAGAGTGGACGGGTGAGGTGTTTGATAAGGACATGAAGGGGACGAAGAATGGCGAGGGCGAGATGTTGAAGTTGTTGAAGATCGGGATGAGTTGTTGCGAGTGGGATATCGCGAGGAGATGTGATATACGCGAGGCGGTTGATAAGATTGAAGGGTTGAAGGAGAGAGAAGATGACGAGGAGTACTCATCTTATGCAAGTGAAGGAGATGGTTATTCTTCAAGAGCAATGGATGATGATAATTTCTCTTTCTCGGTTACAAGTTGAGTTGATGTGTTTTGGTTTGTATTCAATGTTATAATGTTGAGGAATATTGGTCATAAGATGGTACTCTAACCAATTTATTACATTATTTAGTTGTAAATTATGTTTTGTTGATTATAATGGAAAAGAATAATGATACGTTGTATACTTCTACTTATAATAATAATTTTTGTGGGAAATTTAAGTTTGTCGACTACATGATAATATCTTCACCACGCGATTGTATCGGAGACTAAATATATGCCTTAGGTAAATCAGACCGGTCGAACCAGATTAATTTACTAATAAATTTAGTACCTCTTGAAAACAAAAATTAACTTCAAAGGTTAGTGTTTTCTTAAGTTATAGCCTAAACAAACCATATTAAAGTGATCATATGACTTTTACATTACTCTCATTTCCAAAACATTACTATCTAGAATTTTTAACAACAATTTTTGTTATCACGTCATATATATGGATCAACCATCAATATCACTAAACTACAAAGTGAAAACAATATAAGATTAATGTCTAAATGCGTTCTTCATTTCTTTAACATTAAGTAAAAGAAGTTATATGTGATGCTTCACTTGACTCTCAATTTAAGCATGGTATGAGAGAGACCAGATCACTTTTCGGTCTGATATATACAATTTTACCTTAGATTTTGTACAAGAGGATGTTTCAATCCATACCCAATCCATTACACAACTAATGTTGTAATGAGGGAATATTATTGCTTCACTATAACTATAGATATAGTAAATTATTACATATAGTAAAACTATTCGTAAAATTAAAGAAGACGTAAATTAAAGAAGATCGAGTTGATGAGTAGATCTATGCAAAACTATAATTTAATTTATAAAGAAAAAAACGACCACTTCTAGACATATAAGTATATTAGAAATGTACGACATTTCTTAAGGAATCTAAACAACCGGTATAACAAAGGGAACAAAAATATTGTATCAATAAGCTAACATAAATCACCATAGACACTAGGAGTAAAAGAAGTAACATGCAAAGGCCATCAAATAAATTATAAAAACTAACTGTTTAAGACAAAACTAAGAAAAAAAACTTTTTATCATATTTTAATCTTAATCATGCTCACCCTTAATCATACATATATGCGATCCCTCACCCTTAATCGTGTATACGACATGAGAATACAACCGCTCCACACATAAGAATAAGATCTCTGGTATTTAAATAGTTAAAATTCATTAATTTCTGATGAAAATAAAAAAGATACGAGGATCGAATAATCTGGCATTCAAATAGTAAAGATTCATTAATTTCTGATAAAAATAATAAAAAAAAAACATAAAAAGTGAAAAATGTAATTGGAGATGCGGGGGATCGAACCCCGTGCCTCTCGCATGCAAAGCGAGCGCTCTACCATTTGAGCTACATCCCCATTTATTTTTCCAACCAAAAATACTCTTTTTATAAAACCTTACCATCTCATATCAAGTATCAACACACAAACGTCAGATCAATCGATGCATCATCATTCATCAGTAATCAGTATCACCCCCTCACAGGCTCACAATCACCAAACCCACACCCATGGATGACGACAACGTTGGTGCTCTTCGCACCCGGTCCAAGGTGGCACCGGACTGGACCGTCGAACAGTCCCTAATCCTCGTCAACGAGGTCTCCGCCGTCGAAGCCGATTGCGGCGACACCCTTGCATCCTTCCAGAAATGGAAGATCATCGTCGAGAATTGCAACGCATTGGGCGTCAATCGCAACCTCAACCAGTGCCGGAGGAAGTGGGACTCATTACTCTCCGATTACCGCAGAATCAAACACTCAGGATCCAAGAAAGCCAGCTTCAATTCCGAGCTGTTTAGTGTGATCGAACGCTATGTTAGGGATTACGAAGGGGGCTTTGGTACGGACCCTGATAGTGAGTCTGAGCCGCCGCCGGAGGTGGAGCTTGAGCCGGAGATGGAGCCCGAGCCGGTGCTTGCTTCTGTTTTGCAATCGGGTATGTGATGATTCTAGAGTTGATGTTGATTATTGGGTGTATGATAGAAAGTTCATATGGTTATATAATCTGAAATGGTAGGTTTCAGGTGATAATTTTTGGTTATTGAACATTTTTTGGCTTTAGTTATGAGAAATCCAAATTGGGAATTTGGGACTGTGAAATTTGATGTTCATAGATGGAGTTTGAGGTCACTGGTTTGAAAATACTGAAATAGTTTTGCTACAGTTTCTGGGATTAAAGTGGAGTCTTTAGCTTTTTAATTTGTATTTACTCATGAGTTACATAAACAAATGAACATACCCAGTATGATCCTGAGGGATTGGGGAGTGTGAATCTTTCTTTATCCTGTGAGATGAGAGAATGGATCCGTTGAGACCCTGATTCGGTAAATTTACCTGTGAGTTACTTATATTCTGGAAACTGGATGGTGAAGAATTTTCTTAGTTTATAAAACTGATACAGTGTTGCCTTCTGTTCTTATTTGTAAGAAATGATACCATTTCCGATCACCATTGTGCTTTTAACTTTATGATTAAGATTAACTATTAATCGGACCATGTATGTGTGGTAACCAGTGTATTTACCTTTTAAGATGACAAATCTGTAAGTTGATTCGACTGTTCTATAGTTTTTTTCTCTGTTTTTCTATTCCTTAAGGAAACTTCAATGTTTAGCGTGTATTTCTATCTAATTCCTAAATCCCAAAGTTTGAATGTGCAGAATAACTTGTTTTGATCCTAGAAGATAATGAAGAGGTGAACTAGATAGAAGTAGTTTGTAACAAGGAAATCTGGCCATTTCTTGGCTTTAATGAGATAATTCATGATTCTAATTGTTTTAGATTTTTTATATGATTAGAGTAGGGATCACCTGGTTAGTCACCTATCATCCTGCCCAACGTATGCTTTACCTGGTCCCACTGGTTAGTAGCGTATTGGTGGGACACCGGACATATGAGTTTTCCTGGATGGTTATCAAATAAGAGAAAGAAAAAAGGTCTTTTTAAAAGCTTAACATTTATAGTTATCCTTTTTTTATCTTGAACAATGGCTAAGGAAATCATTTAGGTTAAGTTGTACTGAAGTAAGCATCAAAAGTATGATATTTTGACCTTCATTTTGTTAGTTTTTATATCCATTTCTCTCTGGAGACGCACTATAACAGAAGAATTCTGCATTTATTAATGATAATGATCTTAAAATGTCATGTTATGTTATTTTATAGTTTTCTGAAGATTGTCTACATGATGATTTATGAATCTTAAGCTTGAGAACCTGATTGATGAATTGTTTTAGTTGTTACTTGATCAACGCGCTTCACTTTGTTAACCGTTTCACTTTCTTTTCTTAAAGTATCATCAGGTTCGAAGAAGCAAAGATCGAAGTTAATACCTCAGAAACGCAGCATTGAAGACACTCAAAATCGAAAAAGACACATAAAAACTGAAGAAATTAAAGTGGGAGAATGCAGTTCAGAGCCTAATAACAACATTTCAAATGGAATCACGAGTCATGAAGTCAGTGAAGAACAACAAGAACAAATGATGGCTGAGAAACTTAGAGAAAATGCAGAACTAATTGAAGCTATTGTGAAAGAGGATTCAGTTAATGGTGGGTCTAACGTCGATTTAACCAGACTCAATGGTGATAAGCTTATCACTTGTCTCGGCAATCTTGTAGTCGCGCTCGATCAGCTATCCAAATTTGTTCCATAATCTTGAGTAATGATCTTTCTGTGTTGGAAGGGAATCATGATATCTTGTACTTCATGATTACTTTTTGCTTAGGATTTCAGGTTTAACAACCATATTGAGAAATAGTTGACTTTGGTTTAGAGGTGATGGTGATATTGACTGCTTTTACATACGATAGATTATTTTGTGTTATTTTTATCACAACGAGTCAAATGGGTTAAACGTAAAGATTTGTCACAAGCGATAAGAAAGTCTCCCCAAGAATGTCTAATTGTTTAAAATGTTCAATTATTATCGTAAAAGGAATATATAACTTAGCCAGGTTATCTGTTTGTGTTCTTCGTTTATATTTTGTAGGGTTTTTTTTGCCAAAATCTGCAAACCAACTGTTAACAAGTGTTTACATTACAACTGCTGTTCAAAAAGAAAAAAAAAGAATACAACTGTTTAGAAATGTTTACATAACACAATATAGTTATAAATAATGAATAACAATTTTTATTGCTCAAAATTAATAAGGGTGTTTAATATCCAATTTCAAACTGATTTAACTGAAAACTTAACGAACTAAAACCGTTTGAAACCAAACCAAATTACATATTCAGTTTTCGGTACGGTTATAGAAATAATTCAAATTTGATTTTTGGTTTTCGGGTCAAAATAATCTTAGTTCAAACGAAAGCGAATAACCACATTTAGCCAAAAATTTAATTTAGCTCAATAAGATTTGCTATAAATCCATCTTTGCAGCTAGTATCTAGCCCAGTTTGTAAGACGAGTCCGGCAATCAGTTCAAATCCCGTTGTAAACATATGATGCAGTTTAGAACTAAATTATTTGGTGTATGAGTTCATCGTTTAAAATATAAAAAAATCCTTCATCCTCTAGTTTTTTCAAATAAGAAATGTTCAACTTTAACACTAACCGTACGCCCCCTAACCGGACCGATTAGAAGAGATTGCTTGGTAGTTTAAGAATCGAGTTTGATGTACTGCTTATTAATGTTATTTAGTTTAGTTAGAAGGATAGTTTGACTGGTAATGTTACAAGTAACTATCCGTTTCATTCGTATGAATGATTTAGAAAAACTATGATTTGAAGACTATATTCCAAGATTTTCTTCCCGTGAATTGGTGGTTTTTCAGTTTGAAACTGAAATTGAACCAAATTCAAATTCATCTTCCTGCTTGGTTTTGATAAGTTTGAATTCAGTTTGTTTACGTTTCAACCTAATAAATACTAAACCGACGAACCCAAACCCGAACCAATAAGAGCATTTACAACTCATTCTTTATCTTTATCCATATAATTACACTAAAAATCACTACTTTTTCTCTCTGCTTTTCTTTATCATTACTTTTTTCCTCTCATCTACTCACAACCACTTAAAATATATTAAAAACATTATAGGGTTTTGAACACTGTTTCTTCAAAATACAGATTGAACATTAAATTTGTTCATATCCTTCATTTACAAACACTTATAACCATACCATATAATATAAAAAATACACTAACATAAATTTAGAGAACGAACTATGAATGCTCTAACACCAGTAAAAGTTAATGTTATAAACATCTATATAACAAACTAATGGTCACCCATGCATAACCCAAAGGGCTCTTTCTGTATACAACACAATTTAGTGCTAAAACATCACTACAATAATAAAGAAAAGGACTGAATCTCCAATATCTTGTTTCTTTTAGAGTTATAGTTTTGCGTATTTCTCGTGCTTTCCTTCAAGGCTATTTCTCACAGAAACCCTAATTCAAAGCCAATTGAATCCAATGGTGTTTCAACGAATCATTTCTCGTTTTCAGTGTAGAAGCAGGATATCCGGCCAACCTCAGAGGCTATTCCCCCAAATCGCACAAAAACGTGATTTGTTCTCAGGCAAGTTGTTAAATTCATGATTTCTCTAGCTGATGTTCGTAAATCGATACATGAAAAGCTTAATTCGTATATCATGATGCGTGTGTGTATAGGTGTTTAAATTTGGGGTAGTTGATTAATTGATTTAGTGTTCATGTTATAGTCTACTTGATTCCTGCTTATGTTTATATTTTACTAGTATATGTTGTTTCTCTCCCCCTATAGGTCAATTGATGTAAGTGAGGATGTAATTCGAATTCATTGTTATAGAAACAAAAAAGTTGTAATGGTAATCACTTAATCCCAGGATTAGTATTGCCATGTGGTTAATCATGTAAGTGATTACTATCTTTTGACTTGAAGAGGGCTCATGTTTTACTGTAGTATTTATAGATACAAGAAATCATTTAAACAAGGTCTGTGATGGTCATCCTGTTTAATGTGTTATCTAGTGGACTCTTATTTACAGGTGTTTTATGGCCTTTGTAAAGTTTATGTTTGATCATTGAACATTGCAATTAGTATGAGTGGAGAAAATGAAGAAAAAAAACGTTTTTAAGTGGAAGAAAGAGGAAGGGAGAGGGATATATGCTTTGAGAAGGATAACTGAAATAGCTTTAGTGGATGGATCTATTAAAAATAGTTAAGCTATAGGATGATAAATGATTTGTATTATAATCATAATGAAATGGACATCAACTTATGGTAATCGAACTTGATAATCAAACTCTCTCTTGATAACAGCAAGGCTCAAAGGGGGAAACTTTTTAGACTCAATCTACTGAATGCAAAGAGAATGTGAAATGCATTGAAAACATTGTTAGTTTATGGGGTTCTTTTTATGCCAACTTCTTCACAAGTTTTGGTTATATTAAAATAGAGAATTAAGGCATGATGAAGAGGGGATTAAGGGTGAAAGAAACATAGTTGGCTCTCTATAATGTTTATGTTATATTGTTTAAAACGATAGCTGAAATCGATGTGCTATAGTACTTCGTGTGTCCCATGGAATTTTTAATACTCTTCACTTTTTTGGGATATCACATCAAAATTGCGCATTTTTTTTCATGAAGTATTCATGTTATTATTACTTGTTTGGTCATTATCACAAATACAGAAACTTGTTACTTTGGATTTACAAAGTCTAGTTGAACAATTTTCTTAAACTATGATTTGCTATTGTGAATTGTCAAATATTTCAATTTTATGGGCTAGAAGAGGTATTTGTTTGAAAACTTGGTAGATATTTCATATGCCAGACATCACATCATATAATTCCTATGCGTGCAGCAATTATACGTAAATGATAGATTTGAGATGCAAATTGTAAGAGAAGTATCTTCAATTTAAAAAGGAATAAATTTATGACCTTAACTCATATAGAGAAGACACTGTATGTGTTGTTGAGTTATAGTTTTCTGTACCGCATGACCTCAAACTTTTGGCCGGTTTTATAATTGGTCTTTTTCAGTTTGAGCCAGGTTGTGTTGACCTGCCAACATCTTCTTTGTAATATTTTTTTAAAAAAATTGTAAATATTAAATAGTTATATGACTACAGAAAATAAAAACTATGTTTTTATAATAATATGCTAAGTTATTTGTAAATAAAATGATAAGTACACTTTCGGAAACTATCAACCCTTTTGGATTGTTTCCCTGTATTGTTGTATTTTCCTATGTGATAGTTATCAACATATGACAACCTAACTCATAGATATTGGCTGAAACTGCTATCTGTAATTTGTATTTTTCTGATGCGAATCATACGAGGTCCAATGAGCTAATAGTTTATTCTCGAAGGGGTAAAGTGAAAAGTGGCTAAGGAGAGCTAATGATGAAATCAGCAGTATAAATAAAGATGGGAATAGAATAGGGAGTTAGTTAGGAATTTTGTTAGAAAGTTAGTGGCTCTTGCATCATGCAATGAGTGAGGGATTTTTCCCTGGATTTTGATTGGTCTATCATCTTTTTGTCCCTGTAATCCCATCTTCAATATAACCTGAATTACCTTCTTCTTACTTCCCTACATCAATTTCTTCTATTTTCTTCATAATTATTCTTTCAATACTCTCTAAGGTTTTGAGTCTCTTAACATTTTCTTAGTTCTGTTTTTGTTTACAAAATGTGTATGCATTTCAGGAATTTCAGACAACTACCAAGGTCCAACTCGTGTTCTTCATAATGCTATGCCTAGATTGTTAGGAAACTTGGGCACAAAATTAGGTTTAGTACAAGAAAATTCTCTTCCTGGTTCATTAAAATTTTCAAATTCTATACATTCTGTGGGACCAAAGGAGTTTGAGAGAGGCGTGGATAATGGGCCCTTTGATACAAAAAGGAATCCTGAACTTTTTGAAGGTTCAAATCAAAGATTGGATGAGATAAATAGAGGACAATCACCCATTGAGTCAGGGCGTAATCATGGATTCTATGAGTCTTTGACCAGAAAATTTGCTGAAATGGATAAGACCCGGGCCCAGGCCCCAAATGAAATGGGTCGTGATGGTAGGCCATTTATGCGAGGTTTTCGCCCATCTGAATTTGGTAGGAACATGAATTTTGCTAGGGGAGACAATGAAAATTATCGATCCGGGGTAGAGCAAAATGCAGATATAGTTCATATCAAAATAATGCGCAACAACACGTTTGTGACAGTGACCGATTCCAAAGGTAACAAGAAAATGGGAGCATCTGCTGGATGTTTGGCTGAAATGAAAGGAGGACCAAAGGTTTCTAAATATTCTGCTGAAGCAACTGCTGAACATGTAGGGCGACTCGCCAAAAGCATGGGATTAAAATCAGTTGTAATGAAGGTTAACGGGTTCACTTTCTTTAAGAAAAAGAAGTTAGCAATCTTGAGTTTTAGAGATGGATACACAAACTCAAGGTCTGACCGAAACCCTATTGTGTACATTGAAGACACAACACGAAAGCCACATAACGGATGCCGCCTCAAGAAACAGCGTCGGGTGTAGAATGTTTGTTAGTTCGATGGTTTTTGTTAGCAACTGCATAAACGAAGGTGAGATCCGAAGGCTGCGGGTTGAACTACTGATGTGTAAGATCTTGGTACTGGATTTTTGCAGAAGTATGAATTTGCAAGTTTTTGTCGAATGACAGTTAAACTGCTGAATAACTGTTGCAGAATGCTTTGCTTGATAGTTTTACATTTATTTATTTACAGTTTGTTCGACTCATTTGATCACTTTTCATTTTAGTCAATTTTTACACATTTATACTTTCGTTCTTAACCTCGCGAAAGCAGTAAACTCTGAAATCATGCCAAATCAATAAAGAACATTCCCCTGCTGCCTCAATCTCTACTGTGAAAGGAAAAACACACCAGAAGCCAATAACAATATACCGATGTTTAACATGGTGGCGTCTCAACCACATGCCACTCGACTGTTTTTTGACTGTAAAGAAGGTAGAGTTACTGATTAACACAGTGTCAAAGCTGAATACTCGATGACTACAAGCATATTCAACGAATATGTTAGGAAAAATAGATATAGGATAGAGTTTCGTTGTCTATTATCCCAAAGAAACAAAGATACTATAATGTTTTCTGGACGAGAACAAACGAGAATCTAACAAGGCAAGGTGGGAGCTAAAGTCTTGGAAGAAAAATAGTGACTGTAATTGAGTAATTGTCACATATGCATCAAGTATAAACCTCTGATAATTGTGTTACTAATATTGTGGCGGCATCTAAAACAAATAAATAAAATTTCACAGAATAACAATCAAGTTTTAAAAGTGTGATAATTATATCACTCATATTTTTATTTGTTACAATCAAATCACTAATATTTTTATTTGTTCAAATCGGATCACTAAAGTTCTAGAAGCTTTCCAATTAGTTTGCTCATTTTTTTCAAAAATTTAAAATAATTAATAATTTTTTAAAATAATCTGATTTTTTATAAACATCGTTAATTTTTATAAACATTTCAATCTTTAAAAACATTTTGTAATTTATGAATAATCTAACTAAGACAACCCTGAAACTTTAGTGACGTGACTGTGACAAAAAGATTTACGAGTGACCTGATTGAGAATTTTTTTTACGAGTAATCTAATTAAAACAATCCTAAAACTTAACTAATATTCTACAAATTTCTTAAAATAAAAGCTGAGAGTGGTTTAGATTTAGATAATCACATTTAACCATGTAACTTGTTTTTTCTAACAACAGTTAGAGCTAGAGATGCACATTTCGGGTTTTGGGTCGGACCCGGAACCGGGTTTAAACCGGGTTCGGTCCAGTTGGGTTTTATTGTACCCGGGTATTGGTGAACCGGGTACGAACCCGGGTCGGGTTCGAGGTGACTAATACCCTACCCGGTCTAACTTAGGGCTCGCGCAACTACTCGTGCACAATAACAAACAACTCTAGGTTTCAGTTTGGGTAGAAGTAGAATATTATATGGGCTCACTGTAAGCCTTAGTTTATACCCTTAGCCCAGCCTATATTGCAGACGATTAATCTGAGCCGTTAGATCTAGGTCACATTCATCTTCCCCTACCTTAAACACTCATACACCCGATTCCTCCGCATCTTCATCTCTGTAGGCGTAGGTTTTCAGTTCTCACTCAGGTATGCTTTCCTTCAATTCTTAATAAAAATCTTGCTTTAACTTCAATCTCTATGAAACCCACGATCAATTTCAATCCATTTCTCGACACCTGTTTGCTATCAGTAGTTACTTTCAAACGTGATTGATTTTGCTGTTTAATTTTTATCATAGCGCAAAAATGATGGATTTAGTAACTTATCAGAGTTGATTTGAACAGCTAAGTGTCTGTTTGCTACCTTTAATTTCAAAATCGATTTGTTAGCTTAGCATCTGCGTTTTAGCTTTTTATTCTTTGTTTGAACTTGTTTTGAATGTATGGAATGGGGATTTAGATGATATATGTGATCAACAAGTTTTGATTTTTACGGTTTTCAGTTTTAAGATGCTATTATTTGCTCATTGTTGCTGAACTCAGATTGCATTTACACATTTATTGTGATCTTCATGGTACTTATTTTCTAAATAGACAGACAATTGTGAAGATTTTAAGATAAAGAATGTGTATATATTGCTTTCCCATAAAATTATAGAAACTAGGTATGGTAGTATGTTTTAGATTGTTAACATTGGCATTTGCAAATCTTTATACTGTAATATGAGATAGTTTGTAAAGGGGAAAGTTGTTAATAATGCATTATGATGCTTTTTGCAGGTAAGTCATGGTGAAGCATAACAATGTTATCCCAAATGGGCACTTCAAGAAGCATTGGCAAAACTATGTCAAGACATGGTTCAACCAACCTGCCCGCAAAACCAGGCGACGTAACGGTATGCTGAGAATTTCTAGTTAAATTAATTAAATTGTTAGTTCTGTTTCAATTGAGGTAAATTACTATGGTTTATTCTGTATTTATTTACAGCAAGACAAGCAAAGGCTGTTAAAGTTTTCCCGAGGCCTGCTGGAAAGCTTCGTCCTCAGGTTCACGGGCAAACCTTGAAATACAACATGAAACTTAGGGAGGGCAGAGGATTTTCTCTTGAAGAATTGAAGGTTAGACTTGAAAGATTTGTATTAAGTCATCAAAATAGTATTTTTTAAGGAGTTTGTTAGTAGAAACTAGAAATGATGATAGATTAAAAGAAGTTAATGTGGTTGAGATTAACATTTTTGTAAAAACAGGCTGCTGGTATTCCCAAGAAACTTGCTCCAACCATTGGTATTGCTGTGGACCATAGGCGCAGGAATCGCTCTTTGGAAGGTTTACAAGCCAATGTTCAGAGGCTAAAAACCTTCAAGGCGAAATTAGTTGTCTTCCCAAGGCGCGCAAGAAAGACCAAGGTAAAAGTTATAAAATATTTTTTCAAATTTTATAAACTACATGTGTTAAGCAGTTGCTTGAAGGTTGTAGTTATGGGGTGGCTTGTATAATTGTGGTTAACCTTTTCCTTGACTCAGGCGGGTGACTCTACACCAGAAGAACTTGCGACTGCTACTCAGGTTCAAGGCCCGGTATTGCCTATTGTAAGGGAGAAGCCAGCGGTTGAACTTGTGAAGGTTACCGAAGAGATGAAATCATTCAATGCTTATGCTAAATTACGCGTTGAGAGGACAAACAAACGCCATTTGGGCGCAAGGCTTAAGAGGGCTGCAGAGGCCGAGAAGGAAGAAAAGAAATAGGTAAAAGAGTGTTAGTTGTTTGGTTTTGATTAAATTATGTCATGAACTGCTTTGAATGTTATTTTGAATCAGATGGATTGTCTTTTTTCACCAAACTTTGTTTTTGATATGAGTAAAAATGGAATGACGAGTACCAAAAATGATATATTTGTTATGCTTTAGTAGTTATTGATGAAAGTAGACTAATACAGTCTGATGCTATTGTGCTAGAAGCCTTTTGGTTAATAGGGATTTTTATTAAGTCATTATAACTGATTAAATTGTATCAATTTATCTTTTAGGTTTTAAAATTATTGATTTTACATTATTTTAGAGTGTGATGAACATACAAACATCAATTCAACAAAACAAGTGCTCTTAGAGATTTAACCACCACCATCCCGACGACACGACCACCCCACCATTCATATGTAGCCATCATCACATCGCATACGCTACATTCTTTCACCATTTTCTGCGAACACCATCCCACCAATTATCAAACACCACCTCCGCCTTCTCTAACGCCAACTCCATCTCATCCGCCAACTCCTTCGCCTCTTCCTTTCCCTGCACCGCCGCCTCCTTTATCTTTTCCGCTACCGTTGACGCCTTCTCTCGCCACTTCATCTTCTTGTCGTGGCTAGTAGCCTACATAAAAACAAACATACACGGTGAATCTATTCAGATACTTTTTTTTTTCTTTTTAGAAACATTATGTATAAACAAAAACCAAATGAATATATATTTTAATAAAAACAATAGAATTACACCTCTTCTGTCCACTTCATCTTTTCTGTTACCACTGGCACAAGTGGCCAAGACATGTGGCCATTGTCACTTCTAGCCTACACAAAAACAAGTATACATTAATGTTTTTAGATTGGATCGGACGTCGAACCGGACGTAATACTGGTTTGGTGGTCGGACCGGATTTAAGAATCGGACGACGTCATAATTATATATACAGTATATTATATATATAGTTATATATATAATTAAATATAAGTAATTTATATATGATTTATATATGTATTTTATAGTTATAGGGTATTGGTATACATGAAGAACTCGTTTGAACATTTTTTTTAAAAATTTTCCATAAAACAAGCATTTAAACCCAAATCAAATTAATACTATTTTTGAAACCAATAATTACATTAACCATATATTTCTATTAAAATCTATTGAGACTCATTAATGGGTCTACAAGGGATCTAGGTTCGTTTACCCTTTGACCCAATAAAACTAAGTTAATCGAGTGTCTTTAAAGAGAAATTATTTGAGTATTTTTATGTAAAAATAAAAGAATCATTAAAAATATATAAAAGATGAAAACACACACCTTTATTAATAACTCTTTTTTTGTTATCGCCGCCACCTCTTTCGTACCCATTTGACTGTTGTCACCAATAGTCTACATAAAAACACATATATCGGAGAATAAAACATGTTTGAATCATGTTTAACATGTTTAATAAAAAAAAATAATCGACACATCTATTAATATAATTAGTAGAAAAATAATGATCTTTCCACTAGAAAACAAATAAATGGTGAATAATATAACTTACTTGATCTTGATATTGAAGCGCTCTTTCAAGTTCACTTAAGACCTTTGTCATTAGTGGACGTTCTTTAAGGTCTATGCTTATACATTTATAAGCTATTGAAGTAAACACTTGTAAAGAATGAAGTTTTATTTCATCTTTTATACTAGCATGAAGAATTTCACGTATTTTGTCGTCTTCATAGTGTTGTCGCACTAATCCTGTCAAAGGCCGAACACGATCATCACGAGTATTACCAATAGACAATCTACCACACAGTACTTCAAACAAGACAACCCCGAATGAGTAAACATCAGTCTCTTTTGTTAACAACCCTGTGGCCACATATACCGGATCACAATACCCTATTGTGCCTACAGCGTTAGACATAAGAAACGTATGTTGCTGGTTGGCAGGACCAAATTTAGATAGACCCAAATCTGAAATCCTAGCATTCCAGTTTTCATCTAAAAGGATGTTAGAACTTTTAATATCTCGGTGCAATACTCTATGATTTGTCACACGAGCATCATGAAGGTATGCTAGTCCACGAGCCGCCCCAATGCAAATCTTCAGCCGTTGACTCCATTTTAAATCATCATTGTTGAGATACGAGTCAAGACTTCCCTTAGATGCATACTCGTATACGAGGATCTTCTCATCGCTCTCATCACAAAAACCTAATAAAGAAACAATATTTTCATGTTTGTAAAGAGAGAGAGTAACGATCTCCTTCCAGAACTCAGGGTTTCCTTGCCCGAATTTAGGATCTAAACGCTTTAAAGCAACAATCGTAGGTATACCAGAAAGCAGTAGTTCTCCTTTGTATACTTTCCCGAATCCTCCTCCACCGATGCAATTCGTGTGAGCAAAGTTGTGTGTTGCTAATTTTATAGCTTCTAGTGGTACTTTGAGATGTTCAAACTTTTCAATGACATGCATCATTTTGAATTTGATGAAAAAAGCTTGATGTAATTGCAAATGGCTTTGAAGGAATGATGTATATACTTTGCACAAAAGAAAATATGCCACTAGCAAACCTATTGGCTAAACTTTGTTTTGGTCAACCGTCAACCATGTGTGACCCATCACGTTATAGTTGTAACTTGTAGAACTAAATATACCATGGGTCTTATTATTTATTGTTTTTATTTTGATACAAATTTACTTTAAAATATCTATAGAAGATCAATGTAAAATAAGTAAAACACTAAATAAACAACCTTTAGGATTTTAAAATAAGTTACAAATTCTAGGGGTCGTTATGTGTCAACAATGTATATCAAAGAAACGGATTATCTTTTATTAGAATAGGATGGAAACTAGAAAAGTTCACAATTGTTAATTTTTATCAATTTTTTTTTAATATACATAACTTTTATGTATTTTAATTATTTTAAAAAATATACTATAAAATTGAACATGTGATTATCTTTAACTTTAGTATAGTAGATATAGTTGTTGACGTGATACTGATTTGTCATTTGATAAAATCTGAGGAAAACCAGATAATTTTCTCTTTTCTTACAACACAGGTTGTGTAACTTTTTGCTTGTTCTATATGTTTGCGTAATTAGGACATAATTATTTAATATTGTGTGTAATTATGCACACACACATATACTCGTTGCCCCATTTCATTTGTCATATTATGGTGGTTTTCTGTTATCATCTTTGTTTATTAGGATTTGAAACATCAATTTAAACTTTACTCGAATACAATTTAAACAAGAAACAAAAAAAACATAAATTATATGATTGACCCGTAGTGTTTCGTGGTTTTCACTAAGTTGTTAGTTTTTTCTCTCTCTCTCTCCTTTATATGTGTGTATAGTGAGGTTCATTACAAAATATTAAACTATTGCAAGAACAAAGCATTTTGATCAATAATTCATGTTTTTATAATTTTATGGTCCTCATATACAAATTTGTATATTTATATAGATAAAAACACATCAAAGTAAAGTTTTTATATTTTTTAAACTTTTGATTTTTTACTTACATGATTCGGATTATCCATAATGACCCGTAAAAACCACCCGGTCAAACTTGGCTCCTAGCCCACGTTCTTCTTTGAAATAGTCATATACCCACTTGCATATAGTTCAATTAATCTAGCAATTTGGTAGTTTGGTGTTCTAGTAGCCACTTGATGCATTTTATTTCCAATAAATTATACTTGCATTTAAAAAAAAATTGAATAGAAGAAGAAATATACAACAAGAGTTCTAGTTATTTACATTACGTTCAAGTTTATGTTGTTGTTTTAAACAAGAGACCGTGAATTTCGAATTTAGCTCTTATTTTATTTATGTCTATTATTTATTTTTTTTGAAGTCTGACCCATTCAACTGTATCTATTAGACTATTAACATGATTTACATACGTGTAAATACAATCTTCTTACTTTAATAAAAATGTATCTTGAATGATACGTGTCAACACCACAATCATTCTCACTAAAATTTGCCCGCCTCTTTTTCATATTAAATAATTACCTTAATTACTAATAATATTATTTAATATTTTTTTTAAATTTAATAAATTAAGAAAGAGATATATTTATTGATGTTATTTCTAATTAAGAAAAAAATTTAAAACTAATTTTAAAAAATTGATATAATTGTTTTATTATTTATAGTCATTTATTATATATAATTTCAGTTATATCATATTTTAAACAATTATTTTATAACTAATTAGTTTTATTATATTAAAATTTTATTCGTTTAACCCGTGTAACACACGAGTTAACTAAAACTAATAATTAATACACAATCACAATCAAAGTCAGGGGTTTCATACTACAAAGATCACAATATTTTCTGATACACGAAGATAAGGGAAAAAAGTCACAATTTTAATTTTATATAATTAGTTTTGGTATTAGTATTTATTATTTAAACACATGTAACTAAATACTCAAATAAAAAATATAATATGTTAGGCCCATCCGCTTTGGTAGGCATTATTTTTGGTAAATTTGTTAATTACTTGATTTAAAAACTTGGGACACAAGTCATAATGTTTGAAGACTAATTGAACCTATCACCGGCGTTACTTCTATTTACACAGTTGACGGAGACTCGTTAGTTCTATTTGTATCGCCATACAAGTAAAGTTCGTCTTCTATCTATTACTTTTAAAAACCTTATTTACTCTTTTGCAGTTTAGTTGTTGTGTTCATGGTTCGGTTTGAAACCGTCAAAACTGATTATTGGTTTGGTTTCGCGGTAACTCTTTTTTGAAAATTTTCAGGTTGTTGGTTTAGAGATTTTGAAACTTAGCAGAACGGTTTGGTTTAAGGTTTATATTTTTATGCAACTTTTTATATTTTACTTCGTCTTTGAATTATTTTAAATTGAACGATAATTACATGTTTGGGGCTTTAATGAACAATAGAACATAGGT
This sequence comes from Flaveria ramosissima, assembly GCA_025215565.1. Taxonomy (NCBI): domain Eukaryota; kingdom Viridiplantae; phylum Streptophyta; class Magnoliopsida; order Asterales; family Asteraceae; genus Flaveria; species Flaveria ramosissima. Next base: position 5,986,143 of record CM046036.1, read on the forward strand.
ACAATAACCCCAAATCGTAAAGCATGTTACGATCTAATAACAGTTTGGTTTGTTTTAAAATTTTTTATTCTTCAGTTTTGGTTTACAGTTGTCAAAAACTGTTGGTAAATTTTAGCTCATGTTTTGACTTTTGATATAAAATCAGTCAAAACTGAACCATAAACATCAATGTTTTGGAGACCGGATCGGACCGGCCGGTCCGACCGAGTATCGGTCAGGTGGCCGGTCCGGTCTGCTGTGGTTCGGTTTTAGGGGGTCGAACCAGCCGGTTCGTCCCGAACCGGTGGTCGGACCGGGAAACCGGACCGGTTTGGACCGGTTTTTGGTGTTTTTTTTTTTGATTTTAATGGGTAAAAACGGGGTGTTAAACCATAAATTAGTACGTTGGATATACAAATATAGTTAAATTTTATATATAACTATAAAATACATATATAAGTCATATATAAATTACTTATATTTAATTACATATATAAATATAGCTAAATCCGGTCCAACCGGTCCGACCACCAAACCAGTAAGGCGTCCGGTTTGACGTCCGATCCGGTTCTGAAAACATTGATAAACACCCCCTTTAAATATTTTTCTAATGTGTTACTCTTAAGTTTAATTCCCACTCTTTATTGTTAAATCATCAAAACATTATGATTTGAAGCATTGAACATACCCCAATTAACCTAATGTTTTATAAATCTTGATTCAATATCTCAATGTTCAATACACTAATACTACTTTGTAACATCTTGATACAACTGCAGAAAACATTTTCAAAGATGAATCACTCACAGAAAAGAAAAAGACCAGCAGGCGGTCTAACCGAATATGATCAGGTAGTCCTTAATATCGTCAAAAGCAAAGGCGAAAGCGCGATCAACAAACGCAACATACAGCAAGAATCAAAGCTACCAACACCCACAATCACCAAAAGCATCAAGAACCTCATATCTTTATCACTAATAAAAGAAATCCCACATGCCCAATTCAAAGGACACCACTACATTGCAGCAGAATTCAACCCTTCAACCGCTGTCACCGGTGGCGTGTGGTATCTTGATGGTAAACTTGATACAGACTTCATCAATCAACTCAAAGATGTGTGTTTAAAGATTGTTAAAAAGCTGAAAGTGGCAACAGCTGAGGGAGTTTATGACTTTATTAAGAAACATAGGTTGACTAATGCAGACTACACAAGTCAACAGATAAGTGAGATTTTGGGGACTATGGTTCTTGAGAATTTGATCATTGAGGTCAAGAGCAGTGGGTGTGGAGAGTATCGTTCGATCGCGGTTGGGAGTGTTTGTTATAGGTGTCATGTGGGAAATGTTGACCAGGGTCTGAACCGAGGCGCGATGGCTTCGGTTCCTTGTGGAGTTTGCCCGCGGATTAGGGAGTGCACACCTGATGGACTTATATCTCCGAGTACTTGTGTTTACTACACTAAGTGGTTAGAGTTTTGATACAAACTCTAGCCATTCGTTTCAAAGCATTTTTAGCAAAAGGACACGTGATGACAATGTTAACCTATTTACTTATAAATGAGTTATTCTCTTTATGTTTTACTTCTAACGAATAGAAAATTTTGAAAAATAAAAAAAGATAAAACATACCTAGAATAAATATATACGTAAGGCATTTTAAATTATTTATAATTAGAATATTGGTGAACTGACAAAAGGCAAACTATGTGGGAATTTTGTAAGGTTACCGATCCTCTTCTTCAATGATTGCTCATTATTCGAATATGATTCGAATAAGTCGAAATTCAATTGGAATCAAATTTAAATAAAAATTTTGATTTTGATTTTTGGTTACTTCGAATCAAATAATTAATTACAATACGAATAGAATTTAAATATGATTTTGTTGATTTGAATTCAATTTGGATATATAATTCAAATATGGAATGCACACGCGTATACACACGAGTATCATATTTTTATATATTGTAATATTATAGTATATAAGTTTATTTTTATCGTTGTTAAATTGAATCTTGGCTATGTTTTATATTTTAGAGAATTTTGATATTGTTTGGATAGATTTGCCTATTTGGGGCATTTTCAATGCTGTTTTGTTTACGGTTATATACTCTTTTTTGTTTATTTTCTAATGGAATATGAATTATATTGTTAAAAATTTGGGAAAGCAGTGATTTAGTATTCTTTTTATAATTATCATGTTTGAACACACAAGAATCAAATATACATGTGTATGTACGAAAAAAATCTTTTGAATTAACCTCTTAAAAGACCCTTTTAGCGCAAACAAAATTTATACTGTTCATTAGAAGAATACTTACGAAAGCATATAATGTGTCATTCGTTGGTAGGTATTTATGTTTTCAATGCATAAGATGATATCATGTATATTTTGTACATGTTAATTAGAGCTAAAGTGACCACACTTCCTTTTCGAAAACGGGCTTTTGAGTTATTTCATTTGCTTCTACTAATCTACACCATCAAATAAACATCAAACAATCTAAAACCTGAATTGCTTTTTATACTTGGGTTATAAACATAGTTGCGATAATAAGAGTAAAAGATCTTGTAATCAAACACCCATTAGATTGAAAATAAACATCTATAAACAAAATTGTGTTGGTTTTGAATGTGCAAAAAGGGTGATACATGCTTTTGTGACACACCAAGCTTACACTTATTTGTTGGATTTCATGTCTTTAACAACACAAGTACACAAATATACATAATCTCACCCTTGAATAACTTGAGCATAAGATATCACTAGAAGAAGATGACATAAAGACTATATCATCACATTTACTTTTAGAATCATCATTCTTGTCTTCAGATATAGTAGGATGTAAATTGATCAAACTTCTCTTACTTTCAAAAGGAAGTAAACATGGGGTGCCCATCACTTCACATTTGTGAAGAATCACATGAACACCTCATATCATAATGATCACGCACAAAACAATCGGCACATATGATACTAACCCTACACAAATACGATGTCAGTTTTTCAAAACAAAAATCAAAATTCAAAAAAGAAATAACACACATACCTTTACGAACTGAGTGTTTCACAACTAAATCGATCAGCAGAACAATAGAACTCTTTTATAACCACTTAGTTTTTACTAACTCTACCATTAAAAGACTGTCACTAATCGCCTTTAAGAAGAAAGAACCATTCGATATTTGAAAATTGTAATTCTCGCTGATAACACATGCTAACAGTATTCACGCCTATAGAACATTAATTTCTAGCACTTGAGGAACCGGTTGAAGACACGTTTTTTATTCTTTGGTTTCTAAAAAATATTTTACTCAAACTGCTAGACTATCTACCTAAATATTTTTTTTGATTGATTTATGACCCATAGAAAGATTTTATTAGACGTGATATTATACATGTGCATATACATGTACGTATGTATCCTACTAATGACATCTATAAATAGATGTATGATAAAAAAAATTTTAATAATATTTATTATGTTATGTATGAAAATTAAAATATATAAAAAGTAATTATAATTGTAATCAAATAATTAATAATTAATAATTAATAAACAGCTCAAACTCAAAAAAGCTCATTTTTTTGAAAATAAAGCTCAAAACAAATCACCTGAAACTCTAGATATAGGGTATGTTTGGCATTGTTTTTAAAAACAACTTTTGACTTTTTGTAGGGGAGAAAAGACAAAAATACCCTTTCAAAAGTCACCAAAGTTAAAATTTTTAACTTTTGGTGACTTTTAGAGGGGTTTTTGTCTTTTCACCTCTCTAAAAAGTCAAAAGTTGTTTTTCAAAGCAATACAAAACATGCCCATAATAAGTTAAACCAATACGTTTATATACCTTAGTTGCCATGGGCACCCATACAATATCAATCAATTTTAGGCATGCAACCAACCATTACCTAGATATAATTTCATCTCAACGACTCAATCATGGCTACTTAAGTTCTAAGGATTCAAAGGTCATCTATCTTCACTAAAGCCAAGTTAACAAACAGTCCAACTTGTTGGAGGACTAATTGTGTAATTCCATGTTAGTTAGAGTGTTGAATTAAAAAATATATGTTTGTTATAAAGTTAGTTAGTTCTAGTTGTTGATGTAATTTTTCTGTTCTTGTTCACCCTCTTTTACTCGAATAGAAACGATCATTGTTGGTGTTGTAGCTTTAATTCTTGGTACCTGCTTTCACAACTTTTTTTATGGCCCGTCTCCACTCCTACTAACAACAACAGTCAATAGGGGACTAAATCAACCATCTTCATCAATATCTTATTGATCTTTAGCAATTCGACGACAGTTTATGGTTCAATGGAGGACTAAATCTCGTGGGCGCTACAGCTAAACCCAATATCGATCAAGTTTTGAAAGCCATGGCTATGGTTAGTATGGTGGAAGCATTAACCATAAGTGATAAGTCCGTTGTGTCCATGGGTTATAGCTCAAAGAACCTCATTCCATACTCGTTCTAAACCAGTGTTCGTCTTCGTAATTATATTTGTAAATCGTTAGAATCAATAACCAACAATAATAGAACTGGCATTCACCAACACGACGAGAACATGGGCAAACAGTGATTAAAGCGCTCTCTTGTTGAAGCAAACCATTTCTAGTGCACTATCCTTGATTATCATTAAGCTCTACTTCAACAACCACCAACCCAATTGATGATGCATCATGCCATATACAAGAAGCTATATGTGTGCAGCACTAGCAAAAATCAATCCTATGGTTTCAAACTGCATATGCTGCAACAGTTGTAATTCAGGCTTCAATTTCCAACTAACAATCAGTTGTTTAAACCAAAACTAGACACAAGTTATACACTCCCTTTGAAAATTTCCAGTTGATCTCCTTCAAAACCAAATCAATGCAAGTCTTGAAAGATGAATCTCATGGAAATTGAGGCAGGTGCGACACCCTGCCAATCGAAAAGAACATCAACGCCGTTAATAAACAAACATATTGTTTCATAGTTCTTTAGAAAATGTAACATAAAGGTTTTTGCAATTAGCACTCAAACTAACACAAAACCAACATAGAATCTATACAAAGTAACCATAGAACAATCACTTTTACCAGAAAAAAAACCCAACTTTATTACTGATCCTGGTAAAAGATTGATTTTAGCAATCAAGTTCTAGATCTTCTTCAGTGATACCCAATTGGAGCCGGAGAATCTTTAAGCTCGAGTCCTTGGTAATGTATGTCCTGCAACATATACAATTCAAATATCAGAAAAGAACTCATCAATCAAAATTGGGATAACATAACATCATAACACTATAAGAACTGCAATTGTAGATTCACATACCGAAGCAAAGTGATTAACATCACGATGATGAGCCTCATCGGCTCTCACAACCATCACAACATCACGAAGCGTTGAATCAGCTGGAAGACGCCAATAGTCAATAGCAATGGCTGGTGCCTTCACATTTTCTATGTTCCCTTTGTCAAGCTCCTTCAAGAACTCAGTATACGAGTGGATTGCTTCTTCCTCAAGGTACCCAGTGATCCGGTGAGCTAGCTTAGGCGAAGCAAGGTATGCAAGAAAGTAGGCGTTGAAGAATATCCCTTGAACCGCGAAAACAAGAGCGCGCTCATACCACTTCGGCTTAGCAACCTCCATGAAAGTCATTAGGTGCATTCTTTCATTCTCAGCTTCTTCTAACAGAGCTTTGATCCACCCACCACTGTGCTCGAAACGCCTCAAAGATTTACAGTGAAGAAGCATTCCTCCCACCATTCCAGGAACTGCAGCCACTGTTTCAAGCATCATTGCTCGACATCCGTATCGCCTCTGTCATGATCAATAATCAATTCGAGTTTCAGCACAATCATATTGAGCATTGTAATAAACTATCGACTATCGTACCAATTTAAGAAATCAATTTTGCATAACGATCAACATGAAACTATAACCCTAATGCACAATCATAAGTTCACCTGAAAGAAGATATCAGTAGGCAATCGGAGTGATTTAACAGTCCAATACGCAAATTTGTCCATAAACGTCTTCGGAACATGATGCTTCTTCAAATCAATCGATAAATCGGCTTGATACGTCTCCCATGGCTACAATCAACAATTCAAATCAGTCAATCAGTAAACCACAACATACATCACAAATCATCTTATACATAACAATCAATAAACCCTAGAAGTTTACCCTAAAGCAATTCCACTTCCACTCTGAACCATCCTCTTTCGTAATTTTAGACTGCTGCACTCCCCAATAACTCACCACCTCTTTACCTTTCCCACCACCGGCGGTAGCGCCACCAGTTGCGCCACCACCAGCCACCGTCTCCTTCTCATGATCCTGCTGTTCCTTCTCCCCCAACGCCACCGTACTCGCACGGCGAGCACCGGCCACCGGAGACGTCTTAATCCACCACGTCGCCACCGCCTTCTCAGATCCGACGATGCCACCGGTGGCTCTCATCGCTCCGATCACCGTACCGTTTCCGGCAGCGGTTGAGAGTAAACGTGTGCTCACTGATCGGAGCACAATCGTCGTTCCTCTGGTCATCATCTTCTTCAACAACAGTAGAACTAGAGATTTGAAGCTTTGAGAATTATGTATTTGCAAGAAGATTGGAGATGTAAAATGGAGAATTTGTGTGAAAACTGAAATGTTTTTTGTTTGTGACAGTGGTTTCTTGGAGAAGGGGTTAAGGGTTTAAGGCTTTTATATCATGTAGAAAGTATGGCGGTGGAGTGATACGACGGCGTTTAGTGTCGTGTTGTACAAGCAAAAAATAACGTTATTGCATACGTTATTCCTGTTTTAGCCTTGAATTTCTCGTGACACTCGTTAAGACACCAAGACTTCGAGAAGACTCTAGTGTGTCAAAATATCGTGCAACGACCTCGCGTGTCACATGCCGGTTAATAAGTCCGTTAATACTCAATTTCAGATATATAATTTTGTTATATCTTACCAAAACTCTGCAATATATATGTAAAAGAGAATATATGACACAATTTTTAATTTTAGGTGAAGAATCATAAGAATTGCGTATACGAAGTATATACAAACATGTTAATAATTTTAAAAGTTGGTATTATATTGAGATTCGTAAAAACTCCATAAGCACAGAGTTCAGTAAAAAATATAAAATTTTAAAAAAAAATTATCAATTTTATCTCATCACTCTTAATTATATAAATAGGTATAATATCGTATATCACGATTGTAGATGTTGATATAGTGTATGTGCATGTCATTTGAACAAAGATTGTTTATTAGTATCGTATTTTTTTAAATATAAATAAAAATAAATCTTAAACATGTAGAATCTTTCTATTCTAATAAAAGAGTAAATGAGGTGTCACGTGTTAACACCACAATTATCCGCACCAAAATTTTCCCGTATCTCTATCCTATTAAATAATTACCTTAATTACTAATAATGTTATTTTAATATTTTTTAATATTTAATAAATTAAGAAAGCAATATATTTATTAATGTTATTTCTAAATAATTTATATATTTGTAAAAAGTCATTTTTAAAAACAAAAAATAATCAAAATTGAGAGTTGTAATAAGAAAATTTTTAAAAATGATATTTTTATACGGTTTGTTTTAGAACAAAATGTTTATTTTTTTAAAAAAATTAAAATAAAATTTTAAAAGTTAATATCATTGTTTTATTATTTCAGTCATTTGATATGTTAAAATATTATTGTATAATTAATAAATGTATTATATTTATATTTTATTTATTCAACCCGTGTAATACACGGGTTTAGTAAAGCTAGTTGTACATAGACTCTAGTTAATTTATAGGAGGCGTGGAAGTCGTCCTGGATTTTTCGGGTTGCCACATCATAACTTTTTATATTAATTTCCTTGTTTTGTATGGAGTCGTCAAAGTTTTTTCCAGTTCTATATTAGACCCAGAAAAGTAATGAAAAAAGGACAGGGTTGGTGTTCGCAATCGACGCCGGGTTTTCCCAGCCACACCCTGGATACGATACCATGCATTTTAACGCACACATACATGGTCTAAGATGTTTCTGACACTTCTTAACGTGCTAATGATTCTTAAAGGGATTATTGATTCATACACCATTTAAAATCCAAAAAAAAAAAGTAAAGAACAGTTTACAAAAAGGTAAACGGTCGTTTACTCTGTAAACTAACTGTAAACGGTAGTTTACAGATTTATAAACAGTAGTTGTATGTAAGGTATAATCCTTCCGAAAGTGTAAAAAATAAAAAAAAATTATGAGATGTGGACAATCTAATTAATGATTATAAAAATCATCTTCTTACTCTAATAAAAGGGTAAATGCGGGTGCCACGTCAGCCCCACATTCATTCTATCAAAATTTTTCTGCTTCTCTCTTCTATTAAATTAATTAGTAATAATTTTATTTAATTTTTTATATATTATAATTAGTTTTTTAATAAATTAATAAATAGATTTTTTTATTAATGTTATTTCTATAGAAATAGTTTTATAAAGAACTTTTTCTAAAAAATAACCTATTTTAAAATAGGTTATATAGAACTTTTTCTAAAAAACAACCTTTTTTTATTAAAAAATAATTAAAAATAGGAAGTCATAGTAAGAAAAGTTTTAAAAATTATAATTTTTTAAATCTTATTTTAAATTAAATGTTTACTTTATCTTTGAAAAAACAAAATTTTGTAAAAAATTCATATTATTGTTTTACTACTTATAATTATTAGTTGTACGTAATTTCAATCATATCATATCTTATAATATAATTGTATAATTAATAAATTTATTATATTAATATTTTATTTATTAAACACGTGTAATACACGGTTTTACTGAAGCTAAAGCTTGTAATATAATATTTTAAAAGAAAGTGAGTTGGACAAGGAAGCCAGAAAGGATTGAAGTATGTGAATGATTGGTTGGATGGGTATAGTGGTAATTAAATAAAGAGAGGAAAAATAGCACACGAAAACTTTTCTTGGGCTCCAAGTTTGAATCGTTGGTCCCGCATCTTTGTTAGAGTTTGTTTGAGTTGAATATTGCCAACGAGACAACAACTTGCACTCTTAAATTATATGTTAGCTATCTTTTGGTCTATTTTAACAAATGACATTTTTCAACCACGTGTTGCGGCGGAAACATACGATGTTAGTTGTGTAGGTAATGACATGGTTTCGAACTCTATTACGCATGTTGTGATGATGACATACACGAGTTTACATACATAAAAGGAATGTTACTGCGGACTGGTTTGGAGATTAAAAGATAAATAGAAAATAGTATTTATATGAGAAAATTGAAACGTAAAATAAAAATACATGGAAAGTAAGGTGAAAGTTTTGTAGTTGTAAGAACGACTATTACCAAACATAAATTCGATATTTTTTACCCGCAAGTTGCGGCATAATTAGTTTAGTAAATTAATTTAAACAAAAAAATATATAAGAAAAGCGATGGAAATAACTATGGAGTCGATCCTAAACCATCTGGTTTAGCCTCGGCTAATTTTTTGTACTTAGAAAGGAAAACAGATAAGCATTAAAAATACCGTAAAATGAACACCGACCAATTAGAGTGTGCCACATGGCGTGCCAGTGGGAAACCCCACCGACACTTACAAGTAGGTTATAATAACAAAATTTTCATTTTAAAATACCATTAACTTATACTTGTATAGATTTAAACTGATATTATTTTTATAGGAGCGATCACTTATGTTACTATGCCATAAGATCATAGAAAAATTTTAAAATATAAATTTTATCAAAGGTTTGTGTTCTTGAATTATTTTTTTGATAATAGAAATTTAATATGTTGAATTACTCATTATCTTGTAGCCTAGTAGTATTAGTGAATGTCTCTTACAAATATGATATGGTTTATATTCTTATATGAGGCGAAGGGGTGATTGGTGGCGGAGGCAATGATGTGTTGCCGTGATCAATAGGGATGAGCTCGATATCGGTATCATATCGAAGCAGTACCAAACCAAAAATACCTCTCCCGAAAATCACCAAAATTGCGTACCACTACCGGTACCGAAAATGCTTAGTACGGTACGGTACAAGTACCTGTATCTATTTGAAGGTTGAAATCAGTAAAATACCGGTACCTTAAGTACCGATCCCTAAAAAGTGGGTATCGAAATAGTAACGAACATGATTTGATACGGGAAATTCGGTACCAGTACGATACCGGTATTTGATACCATTCGTTCATCACTTGTGATCAATGAAACCCTTGAATATTCACCAGGCCAGAAGAAAAACAAATAAAAAAAAGTAAGCAAACCAAGAAAATCAGGCACTTAACGACCATGTTACCAATTGTAAATGAATTAACTAGATACATTTGAAACTCAATTATTTTACTGTGATGTATGCTCTAGAAATATTGTCAAGTTGTCATAGAGTGATAGAGGCATAAACGGTAATTGTATCACTATCATATAGTTTTTTTCGTTTTTGTTTACTATTGCGATCGTTCTAAGATATATGCTTATTTTTGTCAGAAATCGTTTTTTAAATAACCAAAAAAAAGTATTTAAATATGTAGGTCGTTTCGTGATGTACTTCGGTTTTTACAGGTTTATAATTGCGTTCACATGCAACGTTTCTTTATTGGAAGTTTACTAAGAACTTTCGAAGATGCATGACTTTAGATTTGTTTAATTAGTTCATAAAATGCTTGTCTTTTAAAAGGTGGGCACGCGACAAATTTTAATCAAAACGGAATAATATAAAATTGTTAATAATTTAATAAACCCAACTTGGGACCCACGAATTAAGAGTGTACACGAGTCGAGTTGTAGATGAGCTTAATTAAGTTGAAGCTCTACTCGTTTAACTTAAAAAAAACTCAAACTTGAACATGGCTTGTAAATAATTCTAAAGATTGAGCTTAGTTATGTTCAGATCGTTTATTTTTAAGGCCACTTAAGGTATTTTTAATTTATGATAATATAACTTTACACAAGAGTAAGTAAGTTTTCTGTGTTCAGTTAAGATCACTTAAAGGTTTTTATTTTCCTTTAAAGTCATTTAATTTATACTCAAGTGTTTCAATTTTATGTAGTATTTATTATAAGTGTTAGTTTTTTATAATTATGCTGGGCAAATGAAGCATATATACATCTTGTTTACTATTTAATGATTATCTATGTCCAAATTTACTTAAATTAACAGTTTACAACTTGTTATTAAGTTGTGAATTTGTTTTTTCACTGCTATCTCCTAATTCAAATAATTTATTAGTAAACAAAATTCATATATAATTCATGTTAACCTTAATTTTAAAAATCCAAATATTTGTACAAATAGTACATAGGATTGGAACATATAATTAAAGTTGAATGATTTTAAAAAGATAAATAAATCTTATAGAGACTTTAGTTGAACACATATGAAATTTGTAGCTTTTCTTATGTGGCTGGTTCGAGTTGGTCATGTGGACCAGTAAAACAAAGGTATTCTAGACTAAAAAAGCTTGTAATTGTTATATATTATTATTCTTATTAATATGTTTGGTCGGTGGTTTGGGTGGTTTTTTTTTTCTTTTTTTTCCCTTTTTTTAAGGGTTTGTTTAGGGTGTAGGTTCAATGTGTGTTTTGATTAGTTCGTTTATATGGTTCGTTGGCGTTGTCTTTTTCCGAGTTCTTGCTTTCTTTTGCTATCAATACCCTGACGATTCTCGCTATTAAGGTTTGGGTTTTCATTTTGTTTCTCTTTTCGGGGCTTTGATTTCCGTTTGTTTTTACTTTGGACTGTGTCGCCTTCTTGCTGCTTTAATTTCCGTATGTTTTGTGTATGGTGTTGGACTTTGATTTAATTTTTGGGTTTTGCATGTTATAGTGTGTTATGGATTTGAGGTTTTGGTATGTTTTACTTTATGTATTTTTCTGATTTTGTGGTTTTGAACCTTCATTTTTATTTTGATTTAGGGTTACGTTAAAACACGTATAGTCGCGGCAACGCGCAGCGTCAAAACCTAGTTTTAATTATTATGCGAATATATGTCTAATATATTAACTAAAATTTAATATAAATAACAAACTATTCAATCTCATTTAGACTCGCACACGTCATCAAGTTCATATGTAAAGCCCAAGCTCAAACTCATTTATAAAATAAGCTCTAGTATCAGCTTGGCTTCGCCCTTAAACTAAACTCAATTTAAAATTACAAACCGATCTCGAGTAGTTGAGTTGCTTTTTACCTATAGTTGAGCTAAATAGAGGTGGGCATAAAAACCGGGTTCAGACCCGACCCGGGGTAGTTCTCGATGGGTGTTATACCCAGGTTGGACCCGTTTAAACCCGTAGGGTTGGAACCTGTTTCAGATTTTGAGTTTTTTAGCGAACCTGACCCGACCCGGTTGAACCCGGTATTGGACGCACACACACAAGAAAAGAAAAGAATAAAACTAAACCCGGTATTGGACCTGGTTCCTGACCCGACCCTACCCTACCCTACCTGGGTATAGCGGGTAGGGTTTTCAAGTAAGTGAACCCGACCCGGGTTCATACCCGGTTTTGTCTCAACCCGGGTAAAGAAAACCTGGTTGGGCCAAACCCGTGTACCTGGTTTCGGGGACGGCTCAAAACCCGTTTTGCCCACCTCTGGAGGCTGGAGCTAACCCTTAAAATAAGATCCATCTTGGGCCAAATAAGTGGGCAATAACGGGCCGGATAAGAAGTAAATCTCGGCCCATTATTTCCTATGATCCAACTAAACCATATTCGACACAAACTTTTGCCCCATAATGTACTTGTTACTTGTTACTTTATTAATCAAGATTCAAGAAACACCGAGAGAATAAATATAAAAAAATCACTCGATAAAATCATAGCACTTATATAAATCAGTAAAATCATTATATATAATCTTCATTAAACTGATTGCTGAACTGTTAAAGCACGTATTTTATAAAAGTACGTTAGTAAATTCATATTTCGCATATTCAAGTGTCTACAAATTTAGATGCATAAATACAAATAAAGAATTTATCGCCTTCAATTTTTTTTTAAATTTTAACAAACACTTCAATAGAAGTATCAAATGTGTGAAGTATTTGAATTAACCAACCCTCTATATCCATATTTAAATTCTTATTTGATCATTAGACAATGGATACACTGGGTTAGGATCGTCTAAGAAATTATAAATATATTAAAAACTATGAGAACTAATGTTAATAATTCATTTTAAAATTTTGTTTTATGTATGTTTATATACATTAAAAACTATCAAAATAACATAAAAAAGCCATTAAAAACCCACCAAAGTGATGTTTTCATATGTTTTTAATTTTTTTAATTGTTTTGCTACACATATGTAGATATTATAACCTACATATGACTTATACATGTGTAGATTAAAATTTTATTTATTATTTTCTTTTTAAATTTTATGTGAGAAGATTAAACATTATAGTTCAATTGTTTTTAACATAACATAAAAAAATTACATGTTCATAGGAGTTCCACAGTTCTAAAACTATTATAAGTTTTCAAATGAACCTAACTGTACATAGATTTTAAAATATTTTATATAAATCTCAACTCGTCAAACAAATTATTTTTAGAAAACCTAAAAAAATATATATATCATTACATTTAAGAACTAGATGTACAGTGAATTAATCTTATTGGTCCACATATATCCACTTATGCTATTGATAAATTATTTTGATATTTTATAATTTTAATATGTAATTATAATTAACAAAATAGAGATGTTTTGTTTCATTACATTTAGGACAATTACTTAACTAATCAAACTAATATCAATAGCGGATCGCCGACGTCTTTTTTTTTCCTCCGACATCTTGGTATAAATTTCATTGAAAATGAAATTGTATTCAAGAGAGTATTTTGTTTGGTATCTTAAGATATATGAGTGAATGTGTCATACCACTACTGTGACGAACTGAGCATATTCTAATCAAACAACATAAATATTTTTATTTTATTTTATTTTATTTTATTTTTTGGTTGCTATAACAAATGCTGGTACCATAGCAAACTGAACTGGAACAGACAGAGGTCCTATCGCGTAGGGTGGCCAAACCGATTTCTTCCTAACAATGTTGAAAGTGAAGTTGTATTCATTATAGGATTTTTCTTGTATTGTATGCTATTGCGAGATGCTGGAAACGTACCGATGCCGTGACGAATCGAACCACTTTCGATCGAAAAACATCGGTGTTATCACCACTACTACTATTTAGTTTTTATAATTTTCTATCAGTTTAAAATATGTGTCGATATCCTTTTGGGCATATCATGATTTAGTTTTTTTGTTTTCCTTCTCAGTTGCTATACCGATTGTTGGTATTGTACAAATACTGTAATAAACCAAACTAATATTGGCCAAATTCTCGCCGCAACGCGTGATGGTATTTAACTAGTTATAAAACAAAACAAAAATACCACATTAAATGTCTCCTAGTCTTCCACCAACTTTAGGACATCTCTTTATGATTTTTAGTTTATAATCAGAGGATTTGAATAACGCTGTCATATGTTTATTAAACATAATGTAATTTAGTTTCTAAAGTCATGAAAACATATAACTTGTATGGTTACATTTGTGTACATTAGAGGATTTGGTTTATTAAAGATGTTTTTAATTTCTTTCATGATGCTTTAATAATTCAATTATGAGTTTATAATATTCAAGAATTTTGCAACTTCACATTTCTGGTTATACATATTATCCAATACCATCCACCACCAATCTTTACTCATTCATGACAACCACCACCATCAAAACAACCATCAAAAGATAAGAGGGGATGGATATCTCAAACAAGTATGTCTATCAACCAACCCCCAACACACATAAATCTAAATCCAAATAAAAATCACAACAAACACCTATATCCAAAACAATACACACCATTGTCAAACAAAAGCAATTTAGGATGACAATTTATAGATTTATTAAGGGAAATTTTATTAGGAGAAATTTTGTTTAGCATATATTTTGTTTAACCTTTTTATGGAAAATTAAAGCTCCAAAATCAAATTTTGTTTGAGGTCCAAAAATATGTGAACTATTGAGGAAAAAAAGAAGAGGACGATAGTAAGTGGCGTTGACAACATGATTTAATAAGAAGTTCATACAAATATCCGTATTAAAGACTATAAATGTTACCAATTTCAATGTTGAGATCAATACATGTAAAAGAAAGACTCAAAGGGAAAAAAAATCATAATTCATATAAACCGCAAGGAAAGTATATCCAACTCTTTTAGTTGATTTAACTTTCATTCAATGCCAAATAAGTATGTTATTTTTTAAATTTTTTATGTTTGTCTATCTAGGGTTTAAAACGAAATTAAATACAAAATTTATTTAGAAAGTAGCTAGACGCTCTTAATTTTAACTTCATTTGATCCATCTCTCTTTGTTTAATAGTGAATCTTGAAAATTTGGGTTAGGGTGTTCATAATCAGACCCATCTTAAAATAGCCTTCGACTTAATGGATAAACGTCTAGACATATAAGTCATATAAAAAAGTTAGCCCATACGAAGGTGATTTGAAGTCTCAATCATATGAGTTATAATTTGGATAATGCGTTAAAATCTTGACCTATTTATCCAAACTAGTTATTCTAATAAAAGAAACTTGTAAAACAATAAAATCTCGAAGTTATAATCGTTTACGTTAAAGAGACGACAGAAAAGCCTAAACTCGATCAAAGAAATCAAATCACATTTGATGAGACCAAGTATGTGATTAGCTATAACAGTTTTTACGGGTTCGGGTTATGTTAGCAAATACATATATCATTTTATTTTTTGTAAATTTAAAAAAATTAAGATAAGATGAAGCTCTATATTTAGAAAGAAATGATGTCATTGGTTGGAGGTGCCATTTGTAAATTGTGAGGATGGAAGCACTTCAACGTTTCATCTTGATAAAGAAAATGGTGATGACGTCAGCAATCGGATGCTTCATGTACATTGTATTCATCCATCGGTTTAATTTATCATTGTGTCGGGAAACTTTTATTTTCAATAATGACAACTTCTAAACATAGAAAGAACCGATATATACACAAATATGTGCGTATACGGCGAGTTCCCGTTACAAATCGCTTTTAACTTAAAAAGTGTTGGAAGCAATATGAATACTATATGTGTACGTGTGGGAATTTTATGCGTGGTTGTATTGTGTCCATTTATGTACGTAGGTTTTCGACATAAATAACCACACAATGTAGATTGGTTTAATCACATCCTGTTAACGCATAACTACATGTAAACGATATAAGTGTATAGTTTAAGTTTAATTCAGTATGAATTTTAGTGAGTCAATCTCAAATAAATTAAGAACAACTTAACTCATATAAAGTACTAGATAGATTTTTATTAACCATGAAGGTAAGTTTTAACAATTATACGAGAGTAATACTTATAACTTTAGACCATCTGTACTGGGGCATGATAGTCCTAGGTGACGCTTCTATCACACGTTGAAACTGAACACTGCCCATGGGTGTGATAGGGGTAAGATGAGGCATTTTGTGATAGCTACAACCAGCGTGACAGGACACATTTGATTATTTATTTTATTTTTTTATTTTTTTTCTACCAACCATCATACTACGCATCATCTTTTTTTTAATTTAATCTCATATTCACACAAACACCATTACACATTCAAATACAATAACGACTAATGCATACATGACTTTTACGTAACATTACTTTTTTAATCATTATTACTTGTAATAATATTCTTATAAAGTGTAATTGGGCCTAAAGTTTCTTCGGCCGAAAGTCACTCTGAACTCAATAAGAAAACACTTTTAATTAATTGATTATCCATTTCTTGTTTGTTTATAAGAATTATTATGTACAATATGTACCAATATAGATTAAGTTTCATTATAGTTTTTACTATAATGGGAGAAAATCATATATCTAATCATAGGTTGTATTTAATTTGAAATATATAAAAAATCGATATCGTGCATGTTAGTGCCAGAAGCATTAAGAGCATAAAATGTGATCACTAATTAACCTTATCGTGTTTTGATGACATTTACACACTAATTCAACCACAATAAATATTTGGTTACTCCTAAATAGAAATATTTTGGAGTGGATTGATGAATATATATCCCACTATTTATATACATGTCATTTCAGTTATAGATTAATATAAATCTTCATTGTTGTGTACATTATCACATTGTGAGTTTGTTGTGACTATGGTATTAAATAAACAAAAAACATAGTTTAGCAATAACAAATTAGATAAAACTATATATTCTGATAATTAAAGGTTACGGTTTACTAAATCTTGTTGGTTGACATGGTATTACTGTGAATCCTGAATTTCTGGTACCGGTATCTCACAAGAGAAACGTATTAGCATTTTACCTTGGTACACATCATGGTGCTTCTCTTTCATCATCATTTGATTTGTGAATTGTAAACATTTATATAAAATTATATAATGAAACACAAGGACACAAAACTAATAAAGTCAAATTAACATCATTATGCTATTAATTAACATTCTCACGGTCTAACATGGTTGCGATCTAACATTATTTAGGTCATGTACCATAACCTAGTGGTCTATCACTAACCCACTAGGATTCCACCAAATTGCATCCTTAACTCTTCGTAAAGCCGCGACATGTCTACCGACGTACCTCCTCCGCCCTTTGTTAGATTTGAGGCATCTACGACCTAGCTTGTTAAATTCGATGAGGGTGATTCACCAAACCCATGGGTTTGTGGGAACACTCACTAAAGAAGGGGATTATATTTGGGTTTATTTAGGAAATTTAGACTTTTAGTAACTTCATCCACTACAAATATGAGAACTTTCACCGACTAATAGATCCCTTGGTGATTCTCAAAGAACGTGAAATCTGTATATAATGATCCCTAGGGAAACTTGGTATGGGTAAACATCTCACTGATGGATCAATGACAGCTTTTGTTGACGGAGCATCGACGTTTGACTCACCAACAAATCACTAATCGATATTAGTGGTATATACGTAGTTCCAACAAAAACTAGGTGATATTAGCAAAATCCACCAAAAAGGGCCTCAAGAATATTTACCAAATATTTATAACAATTCGTCAACAACTTGTCCATCATAGTTTTTTTCCAAATGTCAAAAACTGAGAAACCTGAAATAAAAATCGCTATTTACTACCATGAGCTCTATGATTTTTTATTTATTGTTATTTTTTTCTTTTGTTTTCATTAGAGATCTGTCGTTCATTACCAATCAAACAATAACAACTATTGAAAAGTATATTTTTGTATTTTGTTTATTGATTTTTATAAGTACATTGATCCAAGTCACTTTTCTACTAGTGTTGCATGTAAATATCACTATACTTGTAAATTTTGTGTTTGCATGTTCTCTAATCAAAAGTATATGAAGATCAGGGTTGAAATTAAAGATGAATATTTTGTTATATAGCATGAAAATATTAAAATAAAGTAGTGAAGATGATACTCATTAAGTCAAAATCCCCTCATGAAATGTCAAAGATGCCCCACAATGGGACACATATGGGCTTAACGTTTGCTATGTTGACTTGAAAGTCAATTTCCTAAGTGTCTTTGCTCTAGATACATCAAAGGTGATCAACCGATGTTCAATTTCAATCTCAAGAGTTCTATAAGATAACGTAAGCGTAATTTGACGGTAAGTGTGATTAATGAAGCACGTTGACTAACTACGTATTTATATATTACATAGACGGAATCTGTATCTTACTAAATTGTTATGTAGCTGTTAAAGTATTAAAAGATAACGTCATCTTAGCTAGATTATAAATCGCACAAAAGTACTGATCACGTGATTCATTTATGACAACTTGTTCCCGAACCACCAAAAGAGGGTGGGTTAATTAGGGTCTATGGAATAAGACACACATCTAGCTAACCATCTTGACATTGAAGGCTCCATGCGCCTATTTTCACTATAAACAAAACATAACCATTTATTCAATAAACGAATATAAAGATATATCTAAAACGATGAATGAGA
Source organism: Flaveria ramosissima (assembly GCA_025215565.1). Taxonomy (NCBI): domain Eukaryota; kingdom Viridiplantae; phylum Streptophyta; class Magnoliopsida; order Asterales; family Asteraceae; genus Flaveria; species Flaveria ramosissima. The sequence continues at coordinate 6,005,140 of CM046036.1, forward strand.
TACGTCATAAAGTTAATAGATAAGATGATGAGAGCAGAAACATATAGAACATATCCAAAGAACAAGACTTATCTATAGTTTGATTTATATGATAACATACGCATACATACACTAATGCATACGTATATACATGTGCCTCTCTCTCTCTCTCTCTCTCTCTCTCGATTTCTCTCTATATACATATATATATTGATGAAGATGACATCATGTTTTCCAAAAAGCTAAGCCTAAGGAGTTATCATGACAATACTAAAACTCAAGGGATAATATATTAATTATCTAATATTACATGGACCATTATCGAACTTTTTCATCCCTATAAATATGCCCCTTTATCACATTCTCTAACCCATCTCATCTTCACTCAACACATTTGACAACGTTGTTGAGCATCCTCAAACACACACCTTTTCACACACACACACACACACATTTTATATACATACATATACATACACACACAAAAACACATATATAAAAGCTTACACCATTTTCAAGTAAAAATGGTTGAATTAAGTGCAATTAGGTGCATATTTATAGTCTGTATAATGTTGTTTCTAAATATAGAAAGTTCATTGGAGGTGGAGATAACCATCATTGAAAGTGCTGTTGCCAAAGGAGCAGGTGTTGTGTTTTTGTGTTTGTATTATTCTTTCTAATTACAGAAAGTTGTAAGTTCATAAATAAATGTTGAGTTTTGTTGATGGTGCAGTTTGTTTGGATGGAAGCCCGCCCGCGTACCAGCTCGATAAAGGGTTCGGGGATGGCGTCAACAATTGGTTGGTTCATATTCAGGTCCGTTACGATGTTAAACAAAACAGATACCAACAAAGTTTTTCAAGTGTTTTATTAAAATCACTTTTGAAGTTATTTTAAAATGTTCACTCAAATTTCATCATTTGTTCTAATCATATATAATATTTTTATAAATATTTAACCTTCTAAAATTAAACAAGACAAATAAATTATATATGTATTTTTATCACTTTAGTGATTATTTTTTCTAACTTGACAAAAATTTAACAATAATAAAAGTTTAATACTATTTAGTAGAAGAAATTCTTTACTGCAACCTTGTACTTTTAAGTTAATTGAAAAAAAAATATGTTATTACTAATCAAGATTCATATATGTTTTATTTGTCATTTACTTTTTAAAATTTAAACATTTATAATTTTCAATCGTTTCGTGTGATATGGTGTTAGGGTGGAGGATGGTGTGATACGATCAATGATTGTGTTAATCGGAAAACTATGAGCAACGGGCTCGGGTCATCGAAATTGATGCAGGAGTTATACTTCTCTGGGATATTAAGCAATAGACAAGATCAGAATCCTCGTAAAGATCGAATATTTACATCAATCTTTGTGGTTTTTAAGGTTTGGTGTTTTTCTAATGTCGGAAACTATTTTATTTTCAGACTTCTATAATTGGAATCGAGTGTACATGAGATATTGTGATGGATCATCATTTACTGGCGATGTGGAAGAAGTTGATTCTGTAAGTTAATTACTCTTAATTATACGATCAAAGTGTTATTTTTTAAATGTAATTAACTAATTACTCTTTGAATGTAGGCTAATGGCCTGTACTTTAGAGGTGCACGGGTGTTCAATGCTATTGTTGAGGAGCTCATGAATGTTGGAATGAAGGATGCACAAAATGTAACATACCCTCTTTTGCGCGTATCATGTTATAATATTATTAGATCTCTACAATCGTATCTAGTTGATTTTTATTGATTAACATGATTAGTTAAACGTGTGATATGATAATAGGCTATTCTCTCGGGATGTTCTGCTGGCGGATTGGCTGCAATATTGAATTGTGACAAGTTTCGTGGATTCTTCCCGTCTGGTACTAGAGTAAAGTGTGTTCCTGACGCTGGTTACTTTGCTC